>CM055073.1:810111-975075 GCA_029204045.2 Tillandsia leiboldiana | reverse complement strand
TAGACCCGGTGCTAAGAACCCTATCAAACAAGAACAGACTCTAGGCTCCGACTATCGAAGTTCCCGATCCCTTATAGTTCGGGAAAGCAATAATCACAGTACAACTCGCAGAAGACACAACAGGGCCCGAAAGTCCCGGAGAGACCTACCCTACAACCCTATCAAACAAGAAACAGGTTCCAGGCTCGGCCCCCGTGGCTTTCGTCCCGACAGAGGAACGGCCCCTAGAACCCAGACCACTCGAATCCTTTCGAGTGGGGAGATTTACAGGAAAAAGGTGACATTTGTTATTGAAAACTAATTTGATCTGGAAGAAATCCATATTTAATGATTTTAGTTCTTTTTAGAAAAACAGTTAGAAAACAAGTATTTTACCCAAACCCCGAAGGGCTGATGCCTTGTCCAATCAAACAAGAACAGACTCCAGCGGCCCTTCGATGTTTGGAAGAAAACATTGGTAGACTAAAATCATGTGTATGTCGAAGAGGGTTCTGGGTTCTAGGTCCGGCTAACACTAGTACAACTACTGCCACTAACACAGTGGCGACGACCCAAACAGGGAAAAACAAGATCTCTCGGGTCCACCGTTTACCCCAAACGGTTTCCGATACAGACAAGCGAACCACTACAATTATACCAGACCCCACTCGCTCCCAAGCACGAGTGCAAATGCATCCCCACAAAAGAAGTCCCGACCGCTCGGCCCACTACCCGGGCGAGGATAACACTAAGTCCAGGAATGAAACATAAAGTGTGGATGTCTAAAACATAAATAACCTAGCCCAAGTGAGGGTCTTCTACTGGTCTGGTTATACATGCAACATATGACGGGGGTGCTAGGTCAGGTTCCAAGAAACAAATATTTACCTCTCAATTCACATATATGGGTACACTAACATGCATGCATTTTATCAGATAGAATTAGTGAACCGTCCACCGGTTCTGGAGACGATGCAACCCACCTGAAATGCTTTCCGCAGGCAAAGCTGAAGTCGGTGAAGTGCGTAGTCACTCACTATCAACATCCGCCGAAACCGCACCCTCGGCACTTGATCGTTCGCCTCAGCTACAAACCAACATCACAGCCAACACCACCGCCAAGTCCACTGCCAAACAGCCCAATCAACACCACAGTCACACCCAAAACAACACTTGCTGTGTTGCAAACCAGCACAGAAAAAGGGGGTTTTTCACTTACATGCAATGCTCCGAAAAAATCAAGAAAAATCACAGCTGCGATTCTTGCGACGAGTAGATGAAATCGAGTATTATACTCCTCATTCCGACACCTGTAGGCCCAGATACAAACAAAAACACCGCGTAAATATCCAAAATTTCATCATGATGTTCATAAATTTTTAGGGATCAATCTAGAAGGAATTCCTCTTAGGTGTCAACGTGAAAAATGCTCCTCTATATCTTGTTAATACAACCATACAAATAAATCCCCCAAAAATCATGATATTCCCGTAGCTATCACCATACACATGTTCATTGCTCAAAGGAACCATAAGAAATCTGCACTGTAAAAATCTGCACTACAGGGTCGAGAAGATGACGGAATTTACCTGTCCAACGAGCTCCGAATATAGTAAGAAAGGTGGCAATGGATTCCTCGTCGAGTGTAGATGCGAATCGAGCTAAAGAACTCCCAAATCCAAGCTCCGTATGAAAGAGAAAACCCAAAATTACTCAAGGTTATCCAACAACAAAAACTGTGCGTGAAGGTTCCAGAAAAACCAGGAAATACTCCAAGAAAACTCATGATCCACGAAAAATACTAAATATAAAAAATTGTACATTTACCTCTCGTGGAGATCCCCTCCAAATTTTAGCTCGAAATTCCAAGAAGTGAGGTCTGGGGGATTTTTCACTAAAATGCGACGGTGAAGCTCCGAAAATCCATCAACAATGGTAGTGTTCCAACAATGGGAGAAAGATGATCAAGCGAGCTCCAATGGCCCTTCCTTGGTGATGAAGATGAAGAGGAGTTGTTGGTGATGCTCTGTCTGAAGTCCTCCAAAAAAACCAAAGTCCAAAGAAGGAAGAAGAAGAAGAAGAGAGAAAAAGAAAACAGTTCTCTCTCCCTCTCCCTCACTCGCCGGAGCTACAGGGGAGGTCCAGCCCAACCGGCCCAACCCCGCGGACACGTGGCGGCCATCCGGCCGCCACGGTGACAGGGTTGGACCGCCACGGATCAAGCCACACGGCTTGATTCGGTTGGGCGCGGCGCAGCCAACGGGCGCGCGCCGCGTGTCCACGACGCGGGGGACAGTGCCGCAGCGCCCACGTGTGCGCGTGGCGCTGCGCGCCTGCTGCTGGCCAATCACGGCCAGCCACGTGTTCCGGCCGTGCGCTCGGTGGGACCGCACCTTCAGCGCTGGCCCAATAGGGTGCCGCCACGTGGCCTCTGCGATCCCACGGTTCCACCAATGCACCCAAAACCCCCGAAACTTCCGGTTGCCCGTTTTCCGCGCGTCCGGACTCAAAAAAATACCTCCAAATATTTCCATCATTTTTCCGCGCTGAATTCAAATCGATGCCCGTTTCGCGCAAAACCACTTCTAAAATTCGATACGGGCATCCGAATACACTCGTGATTCATTTTACGCACTGAGCCCATTTCTTGAGTCCGATACGCGCACAAACACCTCCACCACTCAACAAAGGCCTCCAGAAGCTGCTGATCCAACAGTAATCATTTCGTGGGGGTTCGGGTCTTCACAACAGTAGTGACATATCTCTTATCTAGATTGCTGTTGGGTTATATTATCATTCTTTTACAATTATCTTATATATTCACTATATTTTTCTAGTGATCATGACTTGTCCTTGTGACGGTTGTACTCACTGGAAAATCTTTGATTGGTTTCTCATGTTCTCTGTCTCTATAGGTGATGCGGTCTGCGAGGCGGGCACGAGTGCGGTGTGAGAATCGTGTGGTCTTGAGCTTAGCGACTTTTCTAGTTTATTTACTCTACGCTTTTGTTTAATACAGTAGTTTAGTTGGATTATATTTTTATTAGACATTTGCTTTATTGGATTTTGGATAGGACTATATTATGATTATGATTTTGGTTTAGATTGGTTGGTAAGTTTTTTTGTTGCCCTTTTGATTGGTTTTTACCTCGAAAGATAGTCATTTAAAATAAAATATTTTCGTGTGGAAATTATTTTTAAATAGTTTTTAAAGAATAATTTTGATTTTATATTTTAAACTTTTCAAATATATTTACGGGTGCGGAATATTTTTCAAAAAATAGGCTGGTTGAATAAAATACATATATTCTTAAAAATGATTGTGTAATTAAATAATTATTATAATTGTTGAAAAGAACAGTATATCGTACAAATATAAAAAAAATTATGTGTTTGTGACAAATTTGTACATTTCTTAATAATACTGAGAAAAAAAAAATTATAAACTCTAATTTAAAATAGAATTTCAGTAAATGTCCTCATGAGAATTTACTACTCCGTTGGTCTTTATAGTTTTGAGGATTTAAATATTTTTGACTGATTTAAATTTAAATATTAATTAATTAAATTAAATTTTTAAAATTAAAATTTTAAATAAGTTCTGTACGATCATCCGTGATAGGAGCAAAGTGTGGAAATGCTGACGATCATGATGCGCGGAGTGCGGACAGATGAAGGCAAAGGACACTATCCCTTTCATCATTAGTGCGGCAGCCGGTACCATAAATATTAGATCATACAAATTAATGTAGTGCTGACAAATAATAATAACTAGTGAGAACCCCGCGCTTCGCCGCGATTAAGAACAGATTTACATAATTTAACAATGAATTGAGTTGATGTATTCCGAAAGAAAGAAGATATACTTTCCTATCAAATGAGGAAATAAACCCATGTCTGACTCAATCATACTCAAAATAAGGAAAGGAAAAATGTGATTAGATTGAATCCAGAACCAGTAAAAACAACATAATAGGTTGAAACTTTCACCATTAGAAGTCTCATTGACAATATTCCATGCAAAATAGAGTTCCAATGTAGATATTCTCAATGCTATTGGTATTGTGTATAGGGCAAGAGATAACATGTATAGAAACACTTACAGAACCCAAGATGCGTTCAAGTTACCTATCCTAAAGCAATTTTCATTTTACAGTCTATAGTTATGATATATTGTTTTGGAGAGATGCTCAGCCGATATCCTCTCCATAAACTCCCTCGCGACCTGCTCCCTCTCCTCATTCAGCTTAAGGCTCCGCAGGTGTGACGACGCGTTCCGAACTGTCGCGCCCATCTGTTTCAGCCTTTTGTCCTGCTGCAGACTTAGCGCGGTGTTCGACGACAAACATTTAGGGAATGACAATGTCATGTGCACCACAAAATTGCTTAAATAAGTAAAAAATTAATACGACAAAAACCTGTGTAATCCAAAAATAGCAGGGGTTAGAAAGCAAGTTAACTTTCTTAATAGTGGGATCATATTAAAGATACTTATACACAATCTTGTGTTAACTGAAAATATGGTTTCTTAGTTTGGAAATTCCTTTTTTTCTTGCTTTCTGTATCTCAGAAACACGTACGACAACACAACTGTCGAACTCAAACAAGAAAATGAATCATGAATCTAATCAATTGAAATATAAGTAAACTTTTCAATATGTACTGTGACTTTGTCCGTTTGGGAAACTCTGTTTTGGTCAGTAAATGGTTTTTGAAGAGTCTACACCTCTCTCTGCCAAGTAAGATGATTTTTACCTCAAGAAATTGAGCTCCAGCTTCGAGCTCGGGCTCCTTCCATAATGGCATGTCGATTTTTCTCTTGTCCATTTCTTGATCCATCTTTCGGGCGTCCTTGGGATTTTTCCCCACATTATTAACCTTCTTTCGGTAAGCAATAACCGCCTTCATGAATTCCTATGCATATCAACAAAAGATGGATGAAGCTAAGATGAACATTAAGGTCACAACAGGACGATTCCAGCAGACATAAAATTATCGAAAGAAACCTGGAATCGTAGCTAACACGACTTTGTCTAAACAAAAATAACACAATATACTCCGACAAAAGGAACTGAGTTCATTTTGCAAACATGTATGCTAACTTGGTCAGTTTCCGAAATTGGCATGATAGTCGAACGCGAGCACGACATGCGAATGAGAAGAGGAGGACTAATCTTTGAAACGATGCAATTGCTGAACACGAAACATTAGACGCGTAGAGCCGCTCCACGATCGCGTCGCGGCGCGAGCGCAGCTCCTTCCCGTGGTCCCGCGCAGCCACCGTGATCGCGGTCTCGATCAGCGTCCACACGTCCACGCCGTTCGATCTCAACACACGCCTCAGATCCTCCTGATCCATCGCCTCCCCTCTTTTCCCCCTCCCCCCCCCCCCCCTCCCCGATCCACAGGCAAATCCCTCGCTACAACCCTCCTCCGATCTCCATCGTCGGATCCGAATCTACGCCCTCCATGGATTCACCTCAGCTCGAACCCATCCGATTCGATCGAGAACGAAGAAGCTCTAATGAACAGAAGAATACGCCCCAAAAGGAATCAAACAACACGCTAACTAAGATGTAGATCAAAACAAAGACAAAGCGAGAAAGAGAGATATATGCCTTCCAAATCTGGCTGGATTTCGTATTATTTTTCGGTACGGAGAAAGAGGAAGGGTAAGCATTTTTTTATTTATTTTTTTATTTTTGTAAAAAAAAACAAGTGAGGGATAGATAACTACGCACGTATTTTTACTCCCATTTTAATATTCTATTTGAGTTTTTTCCGGCGTTTTAAAATTTGTAAAAACAGGAGGGTTTTTTTTTAGCTGACCTTTTTATTATCTCTATCTAAGGAGACAGATGAGGCTTTTCCTTGGCTCTTCTCTCCTTACGGGAGCAATGGAGATGAGAACGAGAGAAAGAGAGAGGAGAAGGGGGGCGAATTTTAGCGGTCGTTTTCGCTGCAGGTGAGTATTTTTCCCTCTTATTACTTGATCTTTATTATTATTATTTTCCTGTCGGAATATTCCATTTAATTTTATTATCAATTGACCTTTATGCCCTCATATCCTCCCCAGCATTCAGGTAAAAGTATTTTATTTATTTTTATGTTGCATTAGTTAAATTTAGAATTTTCGCAGTACCAATCCTCTAAAAAATTGTCGGTCCATCCATTGTAATTTTAGGACAGATACTGTGAGATTGATAAAACATGTGTTGTTTTTAGTCTTATCTTCCAAAGTAAAGCACTGTGTCGTATTCGAGTGACATATAATTGCTGCAGAGGAACATCTTGTGTTGATGGTTGTGCTTTCAACACGTCGTTCGTGAACTCTGTTTAGGCGTACGTGTAGGATTCAGGTAAGCGATCCAACCGTCCGATTGATCATATGCACCACAAAACGGGTTGAATTGTCGCCTCACTGATTACCAACGTGGACCGCCAAACACCGTGGATAAGTCGACACGAGTTTTTTCCACTTCAAATACAAAATGTTCTCAATTGTATTTTTAAAAAAAAATTATTTGTTCTCAATGTTGTTTTTTTGAAACAATACAAACTATAAAAGGATATATTTTTTTTTTGATTAATCAAACAGCTTCTTAGATAAATCAGATTTAAACATTTATGAGCTTTTACTCCATCTTAAATTATGTCGTATTAATTTTACTTTTTGTTTTATTATCATATTGAATAGGCTTAAAAGTTTAAGATCTGTTCTTGTTAACGGTTTATCTAATTTGGTTACGTCTTGGTGAGACATAATGGAGTGTTTTTCAAGTAGATTGTAGTGATGATCTGGGTACATTAATCATTTGCAATGTAAGATAAGTTAAGTTCAAGCCCATGGATCTTCATTGGGCCTAGGTCCTGTCACACATATGAAAGTCTAAAGGCCCTGTAGAAGTTTTCCTGAGCAATCTCATAATCTCATCTTTAGGATTTAATTATAACTACTACTGCATAAGTAAGAGAAATAAATTAGAAAGAAGAAAGAATGATTGTAGTCGTGCTTATCTTTTTTTCCTTTTCTTCTCTTCTTTCTTTTTTTTTTTTTTTTTTTTTTGTGATTGGCATCTATTTTAGAGAAAATAGAACAGCTGTTGTGGAAGGAAAAGCCAAAGTACAAAACAATTGCCTCTTACTATCAAGGTATCAGTGGTTTGGTTGCTTTTATTAAAGTGAGATAGCCAACTACCAATCAAAGAGATACATAGTAATCCAAATGACTGGCATCGGATCGACAGTGACTTATTTAAAAGGATAAATAATTATTTTGGAAAAAATATTGATTGAAATAATTACCTAAATATTGGGTTGAGCAAAAATATTGATTTGAAAATAATTATAAATAGTGGTTAGCAACTTCGCCTGATGTAGTCCGATTTGATCGGATATACATTCTGCCATTTATTTCTCTTCTCCGATCGTTTTTTTAGATCAGGTCTTAAAAAAAAAAATTTCTGAGGACAAATATATGATGTTTTTTCTACTCTGGCACAATCTGGATCAATTCAACCGGAATAATTTAAATTTTAAATTGGTACTGGGGCTTATAAATACATTTTATTTTATAAATTAATATAAAAATAAATTATTATTTAACATCTCACAATGCCATCTATCGATGGTAGCAGCACCAGTTTGGGCAATTTTGCATTCTAAAGCATATTCTGACTCTGCCGCCTTACCCGTACCTTCTGGTAAAGGGACACATGCCAGGACACATCGGCGCGGCCCAGCAATCTCCGAAAAAATAAAGTAAAAAAGAGAAAATAAAAATAATAAAAATAAAAGAAATAATGATTCGTGGGTGCTGATTGAATCCGTTCGACTCCTGTAGTGCCTTGTTAATCTCACCACACGTATCGTCACCTCCTACTGGACCAAGCAACACATAATGCAACGCTGTGCGGAGTCCTCCGTAAACGGGCGGTGACGACACTCCGAGCTCAAACCGAAACCGGGTCAAACCCAAAATGGGAAAAGCACGACGGATCACGGACGTTTCCGACTTTCTATTTACGGCGCCTGCGGTTCCCAACCCCAACGCGGCTTCATAAATTTCGCACCACACGGCCTCCATTTTCGGGGAGTGAAGAGGCCGGGGGTCGTTCTTCGCGAAGGCGCGAGAATAGGGGAGAGAGAGCGCGAGGAAGGATCGGTAAGAGCCTTAACCCTAACCCTAGATCTCTCTCTCTCTTTCTCTCTCTCTCTCTCTCTCTCTCCTCTCTCTCTCTCTCTCTCCTCTCCTATACTAAGACGCTCGAGAATCGCGGCGATGGCATCGACGAGGGTGGCGGCGACGTCGTCGACGGTGAGATCGGATCTCGCGCGCCAGTCCTCGATAAATCCGCTCGTGATCGGGGAGATACAGAGCTCCGTGAGCGGGGATCAGGCGAGGATCCTCGGATCCATGAGTATGGAGGATCTACTCCGGAATATGTACAGCGATGGCGCGGGGACGCCGTTCGGCGGCGGCGGCGAGGCGGCGGTGGCGGCGCCTCCGGCGGTGGCGCAGCAGGGGAACTTCTCGGTGCCGAAAGATGCGGAGAGCATGACGGTGGAGGAGGTGTGGAGGGAGATCAGCCGAGGGAGGAGGCCGGATAACGTAGGCGGAGGAGGAGGAGAGGCGGCGGGTGGGGAAATGACGCTGGAGGATTTCCTGGCGAGGGCCGGGGCGGTGAGGGAGGAGGATGTGAGGGTTCCTATCGCGGCGGCGGCGGCACAGGTGAGTTTCGGGGTGGAGTCGGTCATGGGCAATCGGTTTAACACTCAGCTGCAGCAGCAGCAGCAGCAGCAGCAGCAGCAGCAGCAGCAGGTGCAATTACCGATCGAGAACCCAATCCTGGGGTTTGGAAACGGAATCGAGGGTGGGGGCGGCGGAGGGACCGGAGGGAGGGGGAGGAAGAGGCGGGTGATGGATCCGGTAGATAAGGCTGCATTGCAGAGGCAGAAGAGGATGATCAAGAATAGGGAGTCGGCCGCCCGGTCGAGGGAGCGGAAACAGGTCTCTTGTCTAATTGTTGTATTTGAATTGATTAATCATGGCCAGTTAATTATGAATTTATGGACTTATACATCTATTAACTGGGTAAATTCTTGTTATCTTTCAGGCTTACACTGTGGAGCTTGAATCCTTAGTGACACAGCTGGAGGTGGAAAATGCTAAGCTGCTTAAGGAAACAGGTACATTTACTAGGTTACAGAAACTAAGTGGACTTAAAATTGCTATATGATTTGTTTTTTCCTTATTTGAGTCAATGATGCAGAAGTTCTAATTGTAGTATGAATTGCAGGAGGAGCTTGATAAGCTGAGGCTTAAGCAGGTATGCACCACTTGCCATTACCGATAGACGTTAGACTGATTATCTTGCAGTAGTTATTTCAGTTTTTGCTGGGAAATTTTTTATTTCTTATTGAGATTTCATGGTAATTGTCATGCTCCCATATGATTATACAACAAAAATTGCCATGGATCTGATTATATAATTTTTGGCATGCCCGATAAGATATGAGAATTGTAAAGCCACATTAGACTCTCTGTTTATTCTCTGCTAATGCAGTGTGCTGTCAGACATGATATTTTTGCTGCTTAAAGTACTTATGTTAGTATTTTGATTTCCGCGTGGCTATTAAAATCAATATCTCGACAAAGTTTTACTGTTGAAATCTGTATAGCAAAAATGGTGGCACTTACGAAGATTTCATATCCTTGTTGGACTTCTATGGAAGTTGTGACCCTTTTTTATCTTTTATATTGTCAACTAGTGGATATTGTAGTTCTTTTATCGATCACTGTAGTAGTAGAAACATCAAGAACTAATGCTTTGCTCTAACTACTTTGGGGTCATCATCTATAATTTTGCACATCGCAATACAATTTCACGCCATCTCCTTGTATACTTTTGGTTTTCCTTACATCTCAAGACGTCGTTGGGTTAAAGAGTCTGAACAATATCAAATCTTAGGCAGCGAAATTACTGCAAGATTAGTATTTCTGCAACAATTGTCATTTATCATTTTTTCATTGCATCTACAATAGATGAGAAAAATCCTACTCGCTGCATGAGTTTGGTCTGCAACCAATAGCATATCTTATAAACCACATGGCTTATGGCTTAATTGCTTGGTCAGTTAGTTCCCAATCTTCCACTTATCCTTTTTTTCCAAGAGAAAGCTTGCTTGATCAGTTAGTTACCGCTGTTCCACTTTTCCTTTTATCCCAATAGAAAGCCTGCAGGCAGATTGGCCGAAGGTTGGCCTGATTACTGGGCTACAATTCCATGACAGACTGTCATGGTTACTCGTCTCATCTCCTGCTTTTCATTTGTAGTTGATGTCTTTGATAGTGGGTCTCTTCTGAGCTGTAATACAGTTTCCAGTTCAAGATTTTTTAAGATTTTCATGAGATCTAACAATAATTTAATCATTAAACTCTAGATGACCGGTTGTGACCATACTTGTGAAGCCAGTAGTAATGAGGATTTGAAATGTACTGGGTTCTTCGGTATAAACTTTTAGATTAGTCTTTCTACCTTGTCACTGTTTTCTATTCTCTCTTCTAGTTGTTCAAGATTGTCCTTTTTTGAGTCCCCTGGTGCTGCCAGGCATTTCAGCATTTGGCTAATTTTGCCGCTCTTAGTCAACCCAGCATGTTGATTGATGTTTACCAGTTCAATTGTTTTTTGTGCTTTCCGTCTCCATCATAGGTTGCATTTACCTAATTTCTGTCCTTGCAAGCACTACACGCCTGCAGCATCATCTATTCTTGATCTAATATTTTTCCTCTTTGCATCTCCGAAAGTTGTTTGCTTGCTTTACCAGGAAATCTGTTTAATTGTTGGTTGCATTATCCAACAGTTGAAACTTACCTTGGCAAGTCTTTGTGAAATAATCGCTTGCGAAAGCTATGCTTTCAACTATTCTAATATTTTGCCAAGACTAACGTTCAAATGTTTGTACAGCTCATGGAGTATCTGATCCCTGTCACTGAGAAGAAGAGACCAAGGCGAGCTTTACGGAGAACTCAGTCTTTTCAGTTGTAGAGAGAGTACATAGTTTAATGTTATCTTTTGCATTTTACAAGAAAATGAAAGCCTTCCTTTCTTTAGGAGGAAATGGCATGGTGTTGGGCAAGTATAGGAAAATCGTTTCTACCACATTATCTTGTAGAATTTCCTCCTCCTAGATACTTACTGTGTAAAAAGTCAAAGAGGTGCAGAGAAAAAGAAATCAATTAAAGAAGATTGTATGTTACTGGGCATAGAAAAGATGGATTCTGTAGAAGATTTGTGAGAAAGATCTGTATGTGCTCAATCTCCTGTTTGCTATTGCCTGTTGATTAAGAGGCCCTGTTGCATTATTATTCTGTTTATCATGGCCGTACTAATCTTTCAAAAAGCTCATCAATCTGCGCTCTCATCCTTCATGACTGCAGCGGGTATCTGGGTGAGTTTCTTAACTACTCTACAATAATGACGCAATTAGGTCCTACGATGATGTCGATGTCGTTAATTTAGAAATAATAATAATAATAATAATGAGATTTGCAGAACATTTTTTTATTCAGGCTTTTGTGTTAAATGCGTTATTTTGTACGGTTGCGCATTGCAAAGTAGATGCTCCCTGTAAAATTGTGAAAATCTCTGGGCTATTTCCGTGTTGAATTAAGTCCCTAATGGTTTTCGTGATTTATTTATGTTTTTTCGTCTTTTTATATATTGACTACTTTGAACATTTTAAAGTAGAAATTTCACCACAATCAGTTACTACATGAGCTATCTGTTCTAGGAAGTAGCTAAGAGCAAGATAGTAGTTAAGAGCTGTAAAAATTGGTAGAATCACTGATTAGTTTAGTAAAATTTGTCATTACAACTAATAAAATTCAACGCTTTGTTTCAAAATGGCCTATAATTAAGAGGATTAATTAATGAATGTTCTATTACCTATGCTCGCGTGCTGGATTGGTGGCGGTTGCTCTTCCTAGGAATCCCAGTGCACAGTCGAGACGACTGACAAAGCCCACCCATTTCACGCTCCTTCCACGTCTTTCAAATGATGTTGCGTCAAAAGTGTCACGGTTTTGAGTGCTCGGAGAGAAAAAGAATCACACAACTTGGACACTTTCGTTTTGACTGAATAATATGCGGTACGTACCCTGTTCACCGTAAACCCACTTTTCCTTCATCACTCCCTCCCCCCTTTTAAAATCTTCCCGCCCAAGCAACCAGAAAGAGAAAAACTTAAAAAACTTTACCCAGCCAACCTCCTATCTCTTTCGGTCCAACAGCATCTCTCAAGATGGGGTTGAAGAAATGGATTCGTGTCGTGCGTAGGCGTATTCCCACAGCAAAGCAGAAACTACAACATTGCTCCCTCGAAAGAATAAGCCAATGGTAGAGAGCTATGGATCTCGAACTAGGGGTGCAAATAACTAGACCAGTCGGAGGCCTCGCCTTTGCGTCCACGGAAACCGACGCCGTCTTCATCCTCTTCGCTCATCTTCCAGGTAACACTATTTTCCTCATGCAATTGTTCAACGAAATAGGATGAATTTTTCCTGAGTTGCAGGGTTGAGTTCACTTTACGAACTAGCTAGCTCCTTTTCCTGTCACGCTCTATGTATTTGTTTTTTTTTTTGCTCAAATAGGTATATCCCTGTTTAATCAAAAAAAAAAGAAAAAAAAGAAAGAAAAGAAATAGGAAGAATTGTTTTTAAGTCCCTATTTCCTACAGTTAAATTAGCATCAAAACTAATACAGGATTCATGAAAGATGAGATTGAGGTGGAGTTAAACGAAGCGGGAACTGAAATTAGCATCAGCAGCAGAGGAGAAATAGGAGAGAGGTCCTTCATAGATGCTGAGATCTCAGGGAGAGTAAGGATTTCCGACCATGAATTGATGGAAGGGTTCAGGAAGGTGTTTCCGATCCCAAATAATGTCATTCTGGATCAGATTGAAGTGGGGTTTGAGGAAGAGGAGGACATTCTCGTTGTTCTGTTGCCCAAATTAACAAGAGAAGAGGAGCCTTCAGGAGTTGAGATAGAAGAAATCAATGAAGAAAATATTAGAGAAGAAGAAGAAGATGATGATGATGAAGAGAGGACTTCGATGACAATAGAAGCGGAAGAGACCTCTCCTGACCACAATAAAGAGAAAGAACAAGAACAACAGAATCTGGGTGAAGTAGAACCAAAGAACAGTACAGAGAAATTCAAAGGAAAGCCTGATGGAAAACCTGAAGCAGGCTCTAGAGAAGCGACAACCAAAATAGCAATCGAAGATAAAGAAGACAGCGAATCTGAATTAATTATAGAGGAACTGGGTTTTACGATTACGGCTTCGATATCGAAGGAGCCAATCGCATCCAAATCTGAAGAAGAAGAAAAAGAAAAGGAGGAAGAAGCACTTGAACAGAAGAATCTAAATGAACTAGAAGTGAGTAAAAGTTTAGAGGCATTAGAGAGAGAGGCTGAAGGACTAGAGTCCAAAGAAATAGCAATCGGAGCACAAATTGATGATAAAGAAGAAGAAACTGGACTTATTATAGAGGAACTGGATTTTACTATTATACCTCTCCCTCTAGACGAGCCTATCATATTCGAAGCTTCTGAAGTGGAAGAAAAAGAAAAAGAAGAAGAGGAGATGACGCTTGAGGAGAAAGAACAAAAACAAAAGAATCTATATGAACTAGAGCCCACGATTAGTTTAGGGGAATTAGAAGGTGAACCTGATGAAGAAATCAAACCACAGTGCAAAGAAATAGCAATTGAAGCAGAAATTATTGATGATGATGAAGAAAAAAATGAACTTATTATAGAGGAACCAGATGTTACTACACCTCCACCCCAAGAGGAGCAAATAGCATTAAAAGCTTCTGATTCAAAAGAAGAAGAAAAAAAAGAGAGGGAAGAAGAAGAAAAGGAAAAGGTTACAGCGGAAGAAGTAGTAGAACAAAAGGATTTAGATGAGCTAGAATTGAAGAAAATTTTAGAAGCACTAGAAGGTGGACTGGATGGAAAAACCAGTTCAGAGCATCGAGAAATGACAATAGAAGCACAAAGTGGTGATAAAGAAGAAGAAAAAGCTGGTCCGATTAAAGAGGAATCAGATTTTACTAGAACATCTCCATCAGAGGAGCATGTTGCATCGAAAATTTCTGAATTGAAAGAAAAAGAGAAGAAGTCTACAAGAGAAGTACCAAAACAAAATGATTTAGATAAGCTAGAGCCAAAAAAAAATTCAGAAGTATTAGATGGTGGATTTGATGGAAAAACCAAACAAGAGTATCGAGAAATGACAATAGAAGCACAAACTGGAGATAAAGAAAAAGAAAAAACTGGACTTATTAGAAAGGAACCAGATTTTACTAAAACACCTCCTCCATCAGAGGAGTCGATTACTTCAAAAGCTTCCGAATTGAAAGAGGAAAAGGAAAATGCTACAGGGAAAGGAGTAGCAGAACAACAGAATTTAGATGAGTTAAAGCCAAAGAAAATTTTGGAAGCACTAGAAGGTGAATCTGATGAAAAAATTAAATCAGAGCATCGAGAAATGGCAATAGAAGTACAAAGTGGTGATAAAGAAGGGGAAAAAGCTGGATTTATTAGAGAGGAACCAGATTTTACTAGAACACCTCCATCAGAGAAGTCAATTGCATCAAAAACTTTCGAGTTGAAAGAAGAAGAGAAGAAGGCTACATGGGAAGAAGTACTAGAAAAGAAGGATTTAGATGAGCTTGAAAAACCAAAGAAAATTTCAAAAGCACTAGAAAGTGAATACGATGAAAAAACCAAACTAGAGCATCGAGAAATGGTAATAGAAGCACAAACCGATGATAAAAAAGAAGAAAAAATTAGACTTATTAAAGAGGACCCAGGATTTACTATAACACCTCCATTAGAAGAGCTCATTGCATCAAAAGCTTTCGAATTGAAAGAAGAAGAGGAGAAGGCTATAGGGGAAGAAGTATCAGAACAGAAGGATTTAGGTGAGCTAGAATTAAAAAAAAATTCAAATGTACTAGAAAGTGAATCTGATGGAAAAACCAAACCAGAGCATCGAGAAATGGCAATAGAAACACAAATTGGTGATGAAAAAGAAGAAAAAACTATACTTGTTAGAGATGAACCATATTTTATTAGAACACCTCCTCTATCAGAGAAGCCAGTTGCATTAAAAACTTTCGAATTGAAAGAAGAAGAGGAGAAGACTACAGGAGGAGAAGAATCAGAACAGAAGGATTTAGATGAGCTACGGCCAAAGAAAATTTCAAAAGCACTAGAAGGTGAATATGATGGAAAAACCAAATCGGAGTCTCGAGAAATGACAATAGAAGCACAAACCGACAAAAAAAAGGAAGAAAAAATTGGACTTATTAGAGAGGAACCAGATTTTACTAGAACATCTCAGCCATCAGAGAAGTCGATTGTATCAAAAGCTTTTGAATTGAAAGAAGAAGATGAGAAGGCTACAGAAAAAGAAGTACAAGAACAGAAGGATTTAGGTGAGCTAGAATCAAAGAAAATTTCAGAAGTACTAGAAGATGAATCTGATGGAAAAATCAAACCAGAATATCAGGAAATGGCAATAGAAGCACAAACCGGTAATAAAGAAGAAGAAAAAAATAGACTTACTAGAGAGGAATCAGATTTTACTAGAACACCTGCTCTATCAGAGAAGCCGATTGCATCAAAAGCTTTCGAATTGAAAGAAGAAAAGGAAAAGGCTACAGAGGAAGAAGTACCGGAACAGAAGGATTTAGATGAGCTAGAATCGAAGACAATTTTAAAAGCACCAGAAAGTGAGCCTGATGGAAAAATCAAATCAGAGCATCGAGAAATGACAATAGAAGCACAAACTGGTGATAAAGAAGAAGAAAAAGCTGGTCCGATTAGAGAGAAAACAGACTTTACTAGAACACATCTTCCATCAAAGGAGTCAGTTGCATCAAAAGCTTCCGAATTGAAAGCAAAAGAGGAGAAGACTACAGGGGAAGAAGTATCAGAAGAGAAGGATTTAGATGAGTTAGATCAAAAGAAAAATTCAGAAGCACAAGGCGAATTTGATAGAAAAACCAAACAAGTGCATCGAGAAATGACAATAGAAGCACAAACTAGAGATAAAGAAGAAGAAAAAAGTGAACCTATTAGAGAGGAACCAGATTTTACTAGAACACCTCATCCATCAGAGGAGCCGGTTATATCAAAAGCTTCCGAATTGAAAAAGAAAGAGGATAAGGCTACAGGGGAAGGAGTATCAGAACAGCAGGATTTAGATGAGTTAAAGCCAAAGAAAATTTTGGAAGCACTAAAAGGTGAATCTGATGGAAAAACCAATCAAGAGCATCGAGAAATGGCAATAGAAGTACAAATTGGTGATAAAGAAGAAAAAAAAAATGGACTTCTTAGAGAAGAATCGGATTTTGCTAGAATACCTCCATTAGGGAAGCCAATCACATCAAAAACTTTTGAATTGAAAGAAGAAGAAGAGAAGGCTACATGGGAAAAAGTACAAGAACAGAAGAATTTAGATGAGCTAGAACCAAAGAAAATTTCAAAAAGACTAGAAAGTGAATCTGATGGAAAAAACAAACCAGAACATCGAGAAATGATAATAGAAGCACAAACTGGTGATAAAGAAGAAAAAAAAATTAAACTTATTAGAGAGAAACTAGGATTTACCAGAACACCCTCTCCATCAGAAGAGCTGATTGCATCAAAATCTTTCGAATTGAAAGAAGATGATGAGAAGGCTATAGAGGAAAAAATACCAGAACATAAAGATTTAGATGAGTTAGAACCAAAGAAAATTTCAAAAACACTAGAAGATGAACCTGATGGAAAAACCAAACTAGAGCATCGAGAAATGACAATTGAAGCACAAATTGGTGATAAAGAAGAAAAAAAAAATGGACTTATTAGAGATGAACCAGATTTTACTAGAACACCTCCTCCATCAGAGAAGCTAGTTGTATCAAAAGTTTCCGAATTAAAAGAAAAGGAGGATGATGCTATAAGAGAAGAGGTATCAAAACAGAAGGATTTAGGTGAGCTAGAATTAAAGAAAATTTCAAAAGTACTAGAAAGTGAATCTGATGGAAAAACCAAACCAGAGCATCGAGAAATGGCAATAGAAGCACAAATTGGTGATAAAAAAGAAGAAAAAACTATACTTATTAGAGATGAACCAAATTTTATTAGAACACCTCCTCTAACAGAGAAGCCAGTTGCATCAAAAACTTTTGAATTGAAAGAAGAAGAGGAGAAGACTACATGGGGAGAAGTATCAAAACAGAAGGATTTAGATGAGCTAGAGTCAAAGAAAATTTCAGAAGCACTAGAAGATGAATCTGATGAAAAAACCAAACCTGAGTCTCGAGAAACGATAATAGAAGGAAAAATCAGTAATAAAAAAGAAGGAAAAATTGGACTTACTAGAGAGGAACCAGATTTTACTAGAACATCTCCACCGCCATTAAAGGAGTCGATTGTACCAAAAACTTTCGAATTGAAAGAAGAAGAGGAGAAGGCTATAGAAAAAGAAGTACAAGAACAAAAGGATTTAGATGAGTTAGAATCAAAGAAAATTTCAAAAGTACTAGAAGATGAATCTGATAGAAAAACCAAATCAGAATATCAAGAAATGGCAATAGAAACACAAACTGGTGATAAAGAAGAAGAAAAAAATGGACTTACTAGAGTGGAACCAGATTTTACTAGAGCACCTCCTCCATCAGAGAAGCCGATTGCATCAAAAGCTTTCGAATTGAAAGAAGAGGAAAAAGCTACAAGGGAAGAAGTATCGGAACAGAAGTTTTTAGATGAGCTAGAATCGAAGAAAATTTTAAAAGCAATAGAAGGTGAACCTGATGGAAAAACCAAATCAGAGCATCGAGAAATGACAATAGAAGCACAAACTAGTGATAAAGAAAAAAAAGCTGGTCCGATTAGAGAGGAATCAAATTTTACTAGAACACCTCTTCCATTGGAGGAGTTAGTTGCATCAAAAGCTTCCGAATTGAAAGAGGAAGAGGAGAAGACTACAGGGGAAGAAGTATCAGAAAAGAAGGATTTAGATGAGTTAGATCAAAAGAAAAATTCAGAAGTACTAGAAGGTGAATCTAATGGAAAAATCAAACCAGAGCATCGAGAAATGGCAATAAAAGCACAAACTGGTGATAAAGAAGAAGAAAAAACTGAACTTATTAGAGAGACACTAGATTTTACTAGAACACCTCTTCCATTAAAAGAGCCGGTTGCATCAAAAGCTTTCGAATTGAAGGAAGATGATGATAACGCTACCAAGAAAGAAGTATCAAAACAGAAGGATTTAAATGAGCTAGAACCAAAGAAAATTTTAGAAGCACTAGAAGGTGAACCTGATGGAAAGAGCAAACCAAAGCATCAAGAAATGGCAATAGAAGCACAAACTGGTGTTGAAGAAGAAAAAAATGGTCTTATTAGAAAGGAACCATATTTTACTAGAATACCTCTTCCATCGGAGGAGCCAGTTGCATCAAAAGCTTCCAAATTAAAAGAAGAAAATGAGAAGGTTATAGAGAAAAAAGTACCAGAACAGAAATATTTAGATAAGCTAGAGCCAAAGAAAATTTTGGAAGCACTAGAAGGTGAATCTAATGGAAAAACCAAACGAGAGAATCGAGGAATGGCAATAGAAGAACAAACTTGTGATAAAGAAGAAGAAAAAATTAGACTTATTAGAGCATCTCTTCCATCAGAGGAGCCAGTTGTATCAAAATCTTTCGAATTGAAAGAAGAAGAGGAAAAGGCTGCAAGAAAAGAAGTACAAAAACAGAAGGATTTAGATAGGCTAGAACTGGAGAAAGGTTTAGAAGCCTCGGAGGGTGAGCCCAACGAAGAAATTGAATTGGTGCCTACAGAAATGGCAGTGGAAGCACCAAGTGAGCATAAAGAAGAGCCAACACGAATTCATACAAAGGAACCGGAATTTACTATAGCACCTCCCGCATTAGAGGAGCCAATGTTATCTTATGCTTCCAAATTGAAAGAAGAAGAAGAAGAAGAAGAAGAGAAGGCTCACAGGGAAAACACAGAAGAGCCCAAGAATTTAGAAAAGAAAACCCAATCAAAAACTTTCGAAGAAGAAAAAAAAGAAAAGGCTATAGAGGAAAAATCACAAGAACAGAGGAGTCTAGATGAATTACAAGTGAAGAAAAGTTCAGAGGAAATAAAAGGTGAGCCTTGGAGAGAAACTAAACCAGAGCCCAAAAAAACAGCAATTGGAACACAAACTAAGTACAAAGAAGAAGAAGAAGAAGAAACTAGATGTATTACAGAGGAACCAGATATTACTGTATCGCCTTCCCCGTTAGAGGATCTAATTGCATCTAAAGCTCCCAAATCAAAAGAAGAAAATGAAGAGCAACACGAAAAAGCTCCTACCGAGGAAATACCATATTCGGCAGCAATCTCCCCAAATATAATGGCAAAACCAAAATCGAATGGAGAGCAACTAGATACAATCGATTCTCATGAAAAACGGGATCGAGATGTCGAAGTACCTGGACAAGCTCTAGAAACCTTCGAATCCATAGAGTCATTGAAGCAAGAAGAAGATCGCCATGGATTTGGCAAGGAAGTTGCAAAAGAACCTAAAAATGTGGAAGAAATCACTCATGATCCAGCTCCCGAAACCCTAACGAGGACGGTGACCCCCGAAGATGTCGATTCCGATCGTCGCCGAGATGGAGAACATGAAGCACGGGAAACCAAAATCCGAGCTCTTCGAGAAGACGATCAAGAGATCGTGAGCGATGTCCATGGAGGAGAAGACGCTTCGAGAGAGTGGGAGGAAGGAGAAAGCTCAGATCGAGATCAAGAGGAGAGTCGGGGAGAAATGGAGACGAGGAAAGAGGAGAAAGGAAACAATAGGAATGGGATGAATGGAATTGGGAAGAACGCGCAGAGACAGAGGAGGAGAAGGAGAAAGAGAGGCTCGTCATTCCACCTCCCTCCAACGGATGTAATCGCGGGCTCTGTTTTTGTCCTAACCATGGCGGCGCTCGTCATCCGTCTAATAAAGAAACGGGGATCGCACACAAGGAGATGAGGATTGCGGACTACTCATTCAACTGACCTGCATGTTAATTTTTAATCGTGTATGTGTAAATGGTTAAATTCTTAGATTATGAGGCTTTTTTATTAGTGTTTATTAGGAAGTAATAGTTCTCTGTTCATCGCATTAACTGTATATATATATATATATAATAACCCAGAAAGAATGCTAGGTTTTTTACTACATGTGTGATTAATTACTACACTTACTTTGGATCATGGGAACTGAATTTATACAGAGAGTTTGGTCGCACGAGCGCCTCCGCTCTCTACAAATTCGCCTCCGCTCTCCACTTCCGGGTCGCGCGATGCATCGTCTCCTTCCTCTCGCCTCTCGGCATCAATGGCGACCGTTCCCCACCACCACCGCTCCACTCGCTCCTCCCTCTCCTCCTCTGCTCCGGTACCTTCGAAGCTTCCGCTCCCATGCGGCGTTGGAGGCCCTTCTACCCCACTCCGGTGGCGGAGAACTCTCAGAGCGCCGCCTCGCCCTCTACAACTACCCCTCCTTCTCCGGCGCATTCGGCGCTCTCTTTGCTCACCTCTACCACTCTCGCCTCGATCTCCCCTTCCTCGCGCTTCCCTTCTCCTCCGTCGATCCATTGAGGTAATCCCCAATCCTTGATCCCTCCCCCTTTCTTATTTTACGTCGCTACAGTGCTGGCTCGTAACTTCTCTGATAGGGTGGAGGATTTGAAATCGGGAGGGTTTGAAACGTGCTATCTCCTCGATTTCATCGGCCCGAACAGTTTCTCCGTGGATATCTCTCGATTTATTCCGCGGTAAATGCATGTTTTCTGAGTTTTGAATTCAGAAAGTTTTGACTACAAATTTGATCTAATTTTGGGGGTGATCAAATGATTCAGGGTGATCGCATTTGACCATCGCAAATCAACGTTCGCGAGAGCTTCGCGATTGGGGCGATGCCCTGATAATCTCGACCTGCGTATCAATACAAACAAGAGTAGTGCTTGTGCTGTGTATGATTATTTCTCGGAGAAGCTTAATGAGGCTAAGTTCCCTTTGGTTAGTACAAGAGCTTCTGAGAAATGTGTTTTTTTATGTTTCATAATCACACAATTGATGTGTTGCTCGGTATAGTAGGATGAGTTTTCAAGCCTATTAAATGAAGAAGATGAGATCCGTCTTTCAACTGTTCTGAGATATATAGAAGATGCGGATCTTCAGCAATGGCAACTTCCCAATGCCAAAGAGTTCAACATTGGGATTAGGGATGAGCGAGCAAAGTTGAATTGTATCACAAACCCTTATGTTTTCAAGCAGGTTTAGATCCTTCCAATTGGTCCTTTTTCTTTATCCTAATTGCTTTTTGCAATGTGCGCTCTTTAATTAGCACATAATTTGGTGATTTTGCATGATCTAATTCACAGCTCCTGGAATCGGATGCTAGTAAGTTTATTGTCAAGGGTGATTTGTATGTGAGTTCCCGCCAGGATGCTGCTACGAAGCTTCTCAAAAAGCCTTTCAAGATTCAGCTGGGACGAGGATTATATGGCGAGTGCCTGGTAAATTTCAACACGAGAACTTAGGACGGCACATCTCCAGCTCTTTAGTCGACTCATATTGATATATTGACAAGGATTGCATATGCATTTGTAGTTTTATCTGATTTCCTTTATTTGATTGTGCATCTATTAGTGCGTATACTCTATTACTAGTTCTTCAGGTATAATTGATATTCAATGTGCGAAATGTGTTCTTACTGGGTAAAATTCAAGTTGTTAGTGTCATTCTTACGTATGACTTGTTTGATTTCTTTTATGTTATTTCTTTGGCCGCATCAATCTATATGTCAATCTATATTTGTAGTTAAGTTTCAATAAAATGATTTCATTTGCTTGGGAGGCATTATGACTTTGGGTATAGATTTTGATAATGCTAAACAATTACTTCCGTATGGGTTTTCAGTTATTTTATCATGCTTTTTAATGCTGTTATCAAAGCCCATGTTCACCATTGCTAGGCAATCAGGGCTGATGGATATTCAGATCTGAGTGATGAAATTGGCACCGAACTAAGTAGAAGAAGTGCGACGGCTGGCTTAAGGTAATTCATATGTTCTACAAGAGGCATAAGTACCTCATTTCATCAACAATTCTTCTGAGCCTTTAAATTACATGAAGGAAGTTCAATGGCAAGGCTCTCTAGCTTACATATAAACTGAGAAATTATACTTTCTTTATCGAGTCCATATGTGTTACCTCAATTAACGAATATTCTTCCTGTTAGGCCTATAGGAGCTGTTGTATTCATGCAACGCGGTATTTTGAAGATGTGCTTAAGGAGTACGGACAAAGCGATTAATACCTCTGAGATTGCCAAGGTTAGCCCTCTTTTGTGATTGTATGATATTGCATGGACTAATTTGATTAATTCTTCGTGTTGCATTGTAAATGGAAGGCATATGGTGGAGGTGGCAACGCAAGTTCAAGTTCTTTTCCGCTAACAATGGACGAATACAACCATTGGCAAAAGTGAAATCATTTATTCTATGTGATGGCTCGTTGTACTGTATTATTCTAAAAAGCAAGGAGAGGGCAAACATGGTGAAAAGATGAACTTTCGCTCCGACTACTTCTCCATGCTCAAAGCTAAGTAAAACGGCCACCGATAAATCTATCCCCCACCTACAAATCTATTCCCGAATTCGATGGATAAGCAGACGTTTTCTCATTGCCGATGAATCACAAGTGTTTCTGAATTGCGACATGAGGGGTCAAGGAGCATGTTAGCAGTGGATCCCACAATTGTCTCAACAGTCGTTCTTAATCAATGCTCGGCAGTGTTTACATGCAATACGAGTCCTCGAGAGGCACTGATCTAAAGCTGTTAGTGCTTGTTAGGGAGTTAGAGATTCAGTGGAGGATTATTTCAGATATATGTACGATGACGACGATCATACTGGCCTGAAGTTGTTAGTGCTTCTTTAGACAGCACTGTAGAAGCTCCAACCGGCACATACTCTGTCAAGCAGAGCTTTCTGTATATATTTCTTCAGATATCTGTAAGCTGTGGCTTGATTTTAGGTACGTGTTTCATATTGCTGACTGCCTAAGAAGAGCTATAGTGCACTTGTATCTTATGAAGATGTTATTTTTCTATTTATATTTTGAGATTAGTTTATAAGAATGATAATAAATCAAATTTTCAGGTTACGGATGACCTTGTAACTCTGCGCCATTTTTATCTTAGGGTGTCCTATGATCTCTTTTGCTTTGCCATTGGTAAGAATTGAAGTGGTAAATTGTTAAGTACAATTATTGGTACTCCGACTGTTCAAAAACAAATCAGAAACATTTAGGCTTTGCCAGAGGCAATCCTTGGTACCAAGAGTTAATAGGTAATCACCGAAAGATCATGAACCAAATTAATTGAGAATTAAGTTCAAATATTAAGTCCAAATATACTTGCTCATCGACCGCGGCATGGAGAAATCGCTGAAGTTTTTATACAGAGGCATAAAAGTGATCTCGAGATCCACCAGATGAACAAACCAGTGGCATTTATATAATAGTAAAGAATTAGAAATATACACAAAAAGGAAAGAAAAAGCCTTTAATAAAATTCAGCTCTATATTTTGTGGCTAAGAAAAAAATAATACAGCTTATCAGGCTAAATGAATCACTGATACGCTGGGGCTTACAACAAATAATACTGGGAGTGAACCTTCACCTTGTGGTAAAGGGATCTGCCATGAAAAACAATACACTACTTTGTTCATCATATAGTTAATGGGGAAACAAATGGGTTGCCTAACTTGACAGTCGATTCTCCTGTTAAGTAATTCTCAAAGCTTCCCAACTTGACAGTCGATTCTTCTGTTAAGTAATTCTCCAAGCTTGCCCTTGCCCTCTTCCGGTGACTATAGCAGACTACAATTACAAACCCTGTTTCTATATCCAAGATTCATTAGTAATAATTCACTTATGAGATAGAATTGCATCAGAGGGCAAAGTATAAGAACCAGATAGCAGTGGATCATCTTTCCCTCGATCTCTCGCAGAACCACATTCATCTAAATCAAAGCTAGAGTAACTAGTAGAAAAGTTGCATTTCTTTTAGTTGCCGAGTTGAACGTATCAGATTCTTCAACTATGCAATGTCCAGTTTCCTGCCTTTTTGAGACTACCCAAAATGCTCTCAACCAGCTTTTCCTTATCACCACCACCTGACTCGGACACAAAAGAATAGTTCTTATTAGGCCTCACTGTCCGCTTCACCGAATCAGCTGGTTTAATTGCTTCCTCTTTCTCATTATTGCACGTAGAGCAATCAACAAGACCATCAACACCCTGACACTCTTCGTCCACACCGCCTTCCTTACGGCTATACCATGAGTCTAGAATCTGGACGAGCGAGCTATCGTCCTCACCTCCTTTTACACTTTGATTCTCAGAATCAGAAAAATCCGAATCTGAAAGTGTAGCCTCGTCAAAGCTCGCCTCTTTAGTCATTTCTTCAGAGCCGTTACTGATCTTGCGGTTCGCAGTATCAGCTATGGGGCCTAATAACGTATCCCAGCCATTGTCTTCAACATTATTATCTCGACTTTCACCGTTCTTGGAAATAATATCCTTCTCCTTTTCATTTTCTAAGTAATCGGGATATGTTCCATTAGCTGTTGGCTTTCCCCAAAATAATTCAACTGGTAGAACCAAAGAGGACTCTACCCTAACCCCAGGCATTATCTGTAGCAATGAAACTAGTTTTGGGTAGCCAAGCATTTTGTAATCCAACTCGTAGCCATATCTTTGACTAAAAGCCGGTTTAAAAATGCTTACGTTGAATCCTTCAGGGTATTGCTCCATTAGTTCCTTTACAAGATTGTGGCAATCAGACAATATTTTTTCTCTGTTGAGAAGTCTCCTTTTCCCTTCTACAGTATTTTCAATAGCACTTTGTGGTGTTTTGCTAGTAAAAAGAGAACTTAAGCCATTGGAACCAAATGCATGAGATGGCACACACTTCCTTTTTAGAGGGAATGCAACTCTAAATGGGAACATTTGTGAGGACACTTCTTCCACCCATCTCTTCTCAGTAATTAGATGATCAATTAGTTTAAAGAGGTGAGTTTCTTTGAGATCTTTGAGAACCCAAGGGCATTCCGTTTTAAGTCCATGTACCAGCTCTTCCCTGATGAAAGACCACAATCAGAAAGAGTCGTTAGACAGAAGAAACCCAATATGTTATTAATTAAAGCCCATGCTTTACAAACAGGGACGTGAAGCAATCCTTGTGATATAACTAACCAAATTATTCAGTCCTGTTAAATTATGAACAAATTTAACAGGTTGAGTTTTTGATGCATTGCCCAACACACTACACAAATGCGAACAGAAAGGGTAAAATATTAAGTGGTAGTTTCTTATAGGCTTCTCCTAGACCCCGAAGACCCCAACCACAAATTAAGGATAAATGGAGGGGTCAAGGCCAACCAGTAATAGGAAATAAAAGATAAATTCAATAATATCAACATCATCAACCAAATTACCACAAAAAACAGAAAATGTGAAATTTCTAAGTACTGGAGTGGATTTTACCTTGTCCTTGATTTTGAAATAAGGTCAGAGCCCTTGGACGAGAGAAGAAATGTCTCCATAACATCCCAAAAGTATGATTTCAAGAATATTTCATGGCCTTCAGGCTGGCAACTCGCATTACTTGTAGCCTTGACAGGCTTCCCATGTGTATCAGTTGGTTCTACATTCATGGTGCTTCTAGGGGCAGAATTATGTTCCTCATCTGCAGCATCAGATTTCCCAGGATGCCACCACCTTGCTATCCAGCTAAACAAGCCATTTTTCACTCCTATAACGCCATCTTCCTTTCTAGCTTTATCTTCAGTAAGTGACTCGTCAGTATTAGAACTTGAACTGGAGCTTAACGAAGTTGAAACATCACTCTTTGACTGTCCAATTCTCTCCTCAGGTTTTACTGTCTCAAAATTCTCATCATTGGAATTGCCAACTCTCGGTCCAGTTAAGCTTTTCCAAATCCTTCTAAAAAGTCCGTCCTCAGTGTCAGCGTTTTGCTCTTGTGCAGGAGTTGAATCATCAGTTTTGTTCCCAACATCAGTTCCTTCAGAAGAGACGGTAGGCTCTACTTTAACAGGTTCAGGACCAGTAAGTGTTTTCAATGTCTTATCAAATGACCCCTCTTCAAGTACAGCATCAGTCTCCTTGTGAGTAGAAGAGGTCTCTGATACAGTAGTTGGAGAGGCCTCTGGCAATGGCTTTCCATTCTGAGTTAAGCCACGGTCCTTATCCCCCTCATCCAAATTATCTGTTTTAGAAAGCCTATGACAGGGTTTTAATGGTTCCACTACTCTTCTGTGGGTCCCAATTACAGTCGGCTGGCTCTCACCAGATGGCGGAGGTACTACCTTTACTATATTCGGCATAGAGGAGAGAAGCTGCAAGAACTTCTTGTACCCGAAGAAGTCCTTATCCATAATTACATTGTTTCTCCTAAGCTCTGTGCGAAGCTCTGAAAGGTATACCCCTTCAGGGTATGAGTACAATGCTTGTCTTATACCATTCACCACCGCCTTAGGGACCGCGCGGGGCTTTGTAGTTAATTCCATAGATTCATCTGGCTGAGAGCTAGCTACTTGTTCCACTTCCATAATGGGGTCTTCTAGAGCCCCTTTATAGTGGCCATACCAAGAACCATATAGTCCATCGGGCGGGTGGTTATAATGTTTTGCAGAGAAATCCTCGCCCTTAATTAGTGGGGTCCATGGCCACATGATTGTAGCGGCACTGCAGAGGACGGCGGTAGCAGTGTCGGGGCTCGCGAGTAATACATTATAGTTGCTCATACGCAAACGGTGGAGGATGTTGGCAAAGTCCTTATCACCAGATATTAAGAAAAAATGGGCAGGTGGAGGGTTTTCAAAAATCCAGTATACGAGATCGGCCATGAATGACCTGTCGGAGCTGTTCTTCCCACCTATGATAAGAAGCATCATTAAGAGTTTTGGAAACCAATGGTAAGAAAAAGCTATGCATAAATTTGAGCTAAAGTTATTTTCTTGTGCTTTCTTCTTATATAACCATTTGTTTCGCCGGAAAGGATTAAGAATCCCTTTTACGCGGATCATTGCAGTAGAAACAAGTAAGGAAGTTCAGCTAAATTTCTGTGATGCTTCTTTTGGATGTACAACTCGGTTGACATAGAAAGAACTAATTATAGAATGGAATTAGCAGAAGAAAATAAAAACATCTGCACGAAATCTCTGAATCGCATTTCCTCCTCAGCGTTGGAACATCCACAATACAAAGACAAAGTGATGTAATAATTGGCAAAAAAAAAGTAGCAAATTTTCGACTAAGAATATGCAAGCAAATGGATAGAGAGAGTTGGGAAGTGAACGCACTGTGCGGTACGTGGTTGAGGCAGATCCCGGTGGCGACGAGGGCCTCCTGCGTGGCCCGCGAGAGCTGCGCGACGTCCCCGAATGCCGTGATCGTGATCGGGCCCCTGATGCCGCTCGATCGGAGGGCCGAGGTGATCCGATTCGCCACGCGGAACACGTTCACCCCGGCGGGGATGTGGCAGTTCTCGAAATCCCACCACACCGAGACCTTCACGCTCTTGCTCTCCTCCTCGTGTTGCCTCCTCAACGACGACGACGACGATAAGCTATCATGGCGGCGGCGGTGGATCTCGTCGCTGGCGCCGGAGTGGAGGAAGAGGAGAGAGAGGCGGGGAAACGGGGAAATGGAGGAGGATGAGCGGACGAAGAGAGTTCTAGAGATTAGGGTTTTCATGGCGGAGGGAGAGGAGCTTCTAGGGTTTCTAGGGTTTCGATTCAAATGGAGAGCGAGGAAGGTGCAGCTTTTAGAGCTTAGGGGGGCACCTCTTCCACCTGCGTAGGAGCGCAGGGGGAGAAGGAAAAAAGAGGGGTCTAATGGCGGCCGGAGTCCTAAATCCTTTACACAGTTTGTTAAACCCTTGCCGAGCACGTGACAGTCACGTGTGCATAGAAAACTATTATTGTATGCACCTGGTGCGTCTTACATGTTGAAGCCTGAAATAGCGGTCTCGGAATTCAATTTAAATAATTTTAATATATATATATATATATATATATATATATATATATATATAAAATATGTATGTGGTAAAAAATAAAAAAGATAAATTATTAAGAGTAGGTGTACAAAATGTATGAGTACATCATGTGTATGAGGTGATTCTTTATCCACAAATTCACACTCTAGAAGGTATTCTTAACCTTGAATGGAATGAAAAACAGATCAATCACACAAGACAAAAAATAATGATGGCTTTGTTCGGCTTCAGAGATCTCTTTGATTGAGAGGGGTTTACTGTACTTTATATGGATCTTCTGCAATGAAAAGGCTCACCCAATTTGGGACAAAATAGCACGGCCCATCACACAATAGGCATAGGAGGTTGGTTAGACTAATATAATGGCACATAAATATGAGAAGATGATAAATATTTGTTGAAGATTAAGTTGAAATACTGGAAGATAATTTTTAATTGGTTTGTATCCTATCTTATACGGTGTGTGCATTTAAGTGCGGGCTTTTTAGCTTTTTAGACTTAAGCTGGGCCTAGGCCGGATGATTCTGAATCGGGATGAGCTCAGAATCATAAATCAAAAAAAAAAAAAAATTCGTTTGACAAGTCTGAATCAATTTAAACGCAACTCGGGTTTGAAAGCAAGTGTAAGCATTCAACGAACTAGCACAACTCATCAGGAATAAAATCAGCCCGATCACTGATTTAAACCAAGCGAAGTCTCTCTATGCAACAAATTTAACATCCATGCCACGCCAGGATCACTTATGCACCACCATAAATGAGAATGGGCACCTCTTTGAATGTATCGGTGGAGATCAAAAAATTTCGTCATCTAAAAAAGCGACACGTGGTATATATTATCGGCTAAGAGTACCAGCCGATAAGAGAATAAGTTAACAAAGAGGAATTCGTGTCGTGACCAAGACCGACCACAGTTACGAGAGCATGCGGCACGTGGCGCACGCCATTGGCTAAAGACATCAGCCGATAAAAGAAGCGGCCAACAGGAGGTTATCGTCTTATCCAATACTAACTTCAGCCGAAGGCAAAAGGTCCAGCTCAGTCGAATGACGAAAGAGGCGATGTCAGAATCAACTCTCGGCTGCTTGAGCCGCAAAAGAAAAGATCTTGAAAGGAAATAGTACGAGATCCGGACGTCAATCTTGTAACTAACTCTCGAAAAGGAAGCGACACCCGACATTGGAAAGTGCCGAAAATCACACTTCGGCGCGTCAATTAGGGAATGAATCTGGACGGAAAACGACTACTATCTTATTAAGGAGAATCGGCTTTAAAAAAGTAGTTGAAAAGTTTAAGATGATTCCTCTTAGATCACGCCGATTACTAAAATCGACGATTATACACATGATTCGTAAATGTATAAATAACCGAACCATCGAAGAAAAATGAATCCTGCAATCTCATAAGTCGGTAACCATCTCTGTTTTTTCATATCTTTCATATCTGTATTTACTGTTTTTTTAGATAATTTTCATATCAACAGTTACCGCACTTTCTAAAAGTAGTCTTAATTGTAATTGATTTTCAGTTACCCTTTGTAATATTTCTCCAAGCAATACAAATTATTAATCGGCTATTCGGCCGTATCACATCCTTATCTCCGATGTCCAGTTCGGTTCTTCTAGGTCGAACTCTGTCTATCTCCAAACCTCAAGTCGACTAATCTAGGCCGAACTCTCTCGAAAGTTTGATTGAGAAAAATCCGATCAAGCAAAACTTTTTTCGGTTTGATCGTTTGATTTCTTTGGCATTATGCGCATCACACTTGGGTCACCCTCACAGATCGACGGCCGGCACGACTTTTCAGCCCGAACAGTATGCAAATGTGAACTTATCTGCGTAGGAGCGGGCACCACATCACATTAGCATGAGACCGAGGCATGCGAGATTCGTGATACTAGGAAGAAGAACTAGGAGATCATATGTCTTAGTGGGAAATAAAGAAACAATAATAAATAATAGTTTCTTAGGTCTCCATGGAAGTCAAAACAAATGATCTTTTGCATATAGAGACTCATCCTGTAGCTACTACTATCGACAAAAAACCTTGGTTTAGTCGAATTTAAAATTTTAGTAACCGCAATTGTTTTAGGATATAGTATTAGTATATTACATTCACAAGGTAATTTGTGGCGTCAACTCGAAAATACAAGAATGAGATGTAGACATTTAAAAAAATTAGAAGAAGAGAACTGCAGGCGACCCCTTCAACGTAGGCCATTTTGAAAATATTTAGTTAAAAAATATATAATTTTTATAATTTTATTTAAATATGAAAGATATAATAAAATTATTAATTAACCATAATAATCAAAATTAAAAGACAAAATGAAAAAGTGGACCAGACAGGTCCAACGCCCAAACAAAACATTGTGGCAACCCACAAAACCAAAGTGGCCGAATCTAACAACCTCATCTAAATAATTTTGGTCGATAGTAACAGTAAATTTTGTCTTTTTTTTGCGGGGGGGTTCAATTTAAGGACCCACCGATATTTGGCACCACCGAGGGGAAAAAGCGGAGCTATAAATACACGGTCATGATATCACGGGCGCGTCCGTGAACGGTTGGTGATCGATCGAGCCATCAATGCTCCCCCGCGACAAAATCGACCTCCTCCGTCTCTGTGCCCCGAACTCCCCGTCTCCCACGGCCCGCGAGAGCTCCAACCGCCCCCTCCGCCGCCTCCTTCCTCTGATCACGCCCTAAACCCTAGCTTTTCCCTTCCTCACGCCATCGATCTAAACCCTAGAAGCGCCTCTTCGTCGCTAACTCCCCCTCAATCGCTCGGATCCCTGCGTTTCTCTCGAAGAATTCGGTCGATTTCGTCGTGTCCGCGGAGAGGAGATCTCCTTGTTGGAATCAATGGTTTCCGGGGAGTAATCGAAGGTGATTTGAGGGGAATTAGCCCCCGATTAGATATACTTCGCCATTGTAGGGAGCAGGGATGCGAATCTCGAGGAAGATCTCGCTCGCTGATCACCTATGTTTCGGCGAATGAGATGCCTCGTCGGCCTGGATCCGAAAAGCGCGCTATCGAGGAGGATTTTGAGCTCCAAGAGCGCTCCTTCGTCGCAACGGAGGGCTGTTGTGTTCAAGCCACCAGATATGTTGGAGACGCTGCACGAGATCGCCATTTACATACATCGGTTCCATAATCTCGATCTCTTCCAACAAGGGTAACGTTCTAAGAAGAGAAATGTACTCCTTTGCCCTGTAGAAATACTTTGTTGTGGTGGTATTCGATTTTATTTTATTTTTTTCCCTATTTTTCTGAATTATTGAGCAGCTTCTTTGAAATGGTTCTCGTGGATTTGCAGATGGTACCAAATAAAGATAAGTGTGAGATGGGAGGATAGTAGTCGAGAATCTTGCGCTACTCCTGCGAGAGTCGTGCAGTATGAAGGTGTTTTTTACTGTTTGATTTGTTATTCACTACTTCATTTCTGCATATATTATTTTGTTGAACAAGTGAGTGTATCTGAGTACGATACATAAACTGAAGTACTACAGTTAGACAAGGTGCTTTACTACTTTAGTTGCACAAATTTTGTTGTTCTTTATAGAGAGAGAGAGAGGATTGGTTTTCTCTAATCTTGGTTCGCTAGCTGAACCAATTTGGAATCTTCTTAACATGGATTAGTTTGAACAACAGACCTTGGTTCTTTTTTATTCTTTTACCTTCAGGAGAAAATCATTTTTATGGCAGTATGTTATACTAGTTGTTTGATAAATTTTGGAACATCTGTCAGCTCAAAATAAAGATGTGACATTTTTGTAGGTTATCACAAAGACTATTCTGGTGAGAATTATTGTGGTTATTATAATCTTTTGGCCACTATAAACCTTCATTTGGAAATAGAGGGTTATTGAAAGAAAATATACAGGGGACAGAATTGTTGAACACTGTTAAAGTAGGATGCTAAATGATCTCTATATGGAGGAAGAAGTAGGGGGTAAAGGGTGCTTCTTAGGTTTTGTAAAATAAACGGGGTGAGATTTATCTCTAGGAGGAACAAAACATGTGGCTTGTGTTCCAGAGAGGAGGCTGAGAGAATAAGTGTGATAAGAGAAGTTGGAAAAATGCTCTAATAATGACTTTAAGATTGACTGAAAGCAAATTCTTGGTATCTTTATGTCTTTTCTTTGAATAGCACTGTGTGCTTTCTAGCGTTTGTATTCCTAGTGCAATTGATAAGTGATAGACAAAAATAGATACGAATTTAAGAGGGTTAAAACTTAAAACTAGACTGCTGATAATTTGTTTTATTATGACCAGTGTTCCGTTTTCTAGTTATTTGATTTTTATTTAATGGATAATGGCATACTAGCTGAATTTTGCAGCTCCTGACATCGGCTCGGATGATGTCTTGGGCATTTGGAAGATAGATGATGCTGACCACAGTTTCTACACCCAGCCTTTTCGAATCAAATACGCTAGACAGGATGTTTACCTGTGTGTTATGGTCTCTTTTAACTTGCTTATTGCGCAAGATGAGGTTGGTTTAATTCTTCCTTCTTGTCCTGATACATTGTGTTCCATTTCTCAGCTTACAATCCCGTTTGCTTTCTAGGGTCCATCAACTTCTGCAGTAATACTGAAATTTGAGCTTATGTATGCTCCATTGTTGGAAAATGGGTGAGAAACTTATTAAACCTATATCATTCTCCAATGGTAGCTAAACTTTTTCTAAATACTTTCTTTTTCCTGTCATAGTTATGAAACACAGACTTCTTTTGATGTTCCGGCTGCAGTCCACGAATTCAGGGTTCCTTATAAAGCACTGCTGGGCTTGCATTCATATTGTCCTGTCCATTTTGATGTTTTCCATTCAGTCCTTGTGGATCTGACTGTTCATATTGCTTTTCTGAAATCCGGTACAGCTACATCTTCATTGAAGGTACCCAGGTTTGTGAAAAATTTAGGTTTAAAAGCTCTTTTTTTGTTTATACTGAGATGTGTTGTTCTAAAATTAACTTGATTTTGACATCTCAGTACTGGTAACATGGTGGAAAATGTTGCTGATGATCATTCTCAAACACCTAATCAAGTACGTATCCATTTAGGGCTCACCATTTTGATTTCTGGGTGCTTGTTGATGGCCGATACTCAGCCTTTTAAATTCTTTAAAATATGTGCGAGGAAAAGAAGATAACAAACAGCATTAAAACACTCTATGTAACAAATTATTGCTACCATGCTAACATTTTTGAGAGAATAAAATATATGATTTAGCTGACTACTTGCAGTGTAAAATTTTCTACCAACCAATCTAACATCGTGTTCTGTTGTATCACTTGGAAATGTTGCCTACTGTTTTTTCAAATGAAAACTGAGAGCTGATCATGCCTTATTAATCTATTTATGAGCAATATTTGATCTTTGTTGTGCATTAAGCGGTTAACTTGTCTTATACTTTTGAAGTGAAGTTTTTCATTCTTTCTCTTTGTTTGCCCCATGATATTAGCCAAATCTTGATATTTTGTCTGCAGATATTGAATCAAGGTTTGGGATCAAAAGCAATAGAAATCATTAACTCGTTATTAGCTTCTCGTGGAATACTTCTTGGAGAACTCCAAAAGATCAGTGAAGCAATTGGTCAGACAATTGATGATCTTCAGGATGCTGACTTGAATCTTGGTAGATTTGAGTTGATCGATTCTTCTTTGAAACAAAGATTGCCTGGTTCTAGTGCTGGAAATTCTAGGAAGAAGATGGGTGTTGGACAGTTGGCTGGTATTTTACAAAATATTTTGGAGGTACTCTTTTCTTGTTTCTGCTATACATTTAACTTCACCCTTCATTCTGGTGGTGCCATTTCCCTTTTACACATTAAGCTATATAACCTTTGTCAAGTAATACTTCCATTGATGTCTGTGCAGAAATCAGATGGCGTGGTTGACTTTGGAAATGATGTAATGCTGTATACTCTTTCTAAGGAAGAATTGTTGGATTTATTTCTTACTGTGGGCAACCAACTTTCATTTATATGGAATGCTTTTCTGAAGTTCCATAGGTGTGGTAAACTCTTTCCTTCGCCCTCCCAATCTCTCTACTTCTCATTGTTGAATGGCTTTTTTTTTTTTTGAAAGAAGTGGAAGCTACTCTTTCTTTCAAAATAAACTGATTATCAATATCGGTCATGCTTTTTTGGACAATGCATCATTCCATCACAACGACGGTAAGAACTAAATTATAGTTGCCAAATAATGTGTGGTTTGATTATGATGACTTGTCTGCATTTATTTCACAAAAAAATAATCATCTCTGTCCTTATATTGGTTATGAAGAATAATCATATTCCTTGGATACCGTCTCTCTATTCGAAATCATGGTATTTTTGCGATGAATGCTGACGTATTAGCGGTGCTCTGTCTTATTCCAGTGAAAAACCTTTGGTCGATGTTTTTGACATTATTATTTTTTCCATGTTTACTGACATTTTTATTCTTTTTATTTCTGGGAACTTATACTGTTAGATATGATTTCTGAGTTTGAAAATTTTAATATTTTATACAAATGATGAATTTTGATTTGTGAGCCTTTTTTGCTTAATAAGATCAAGCGGTATGAAAATCAACAATTTAACCGGTTGATAGAGTTTGTTTGGTTATATCAGTTGTTGCTACAGATATTCTTCTCTTCTGCTAACAATATCGGCCTTAAGAGGAAAAGTTTGTGATGCTGTGGGCTGATCTTTTTCATGAGTGAAAATGGTTGCACAGCCCTTGATCACTGTGTGTATAAGTCTATTTCTTGCTTTCAATGGATTCTAAATTGCTTCATTTCGCTACAGGATAAATAGAATCAAGATAATTGAACATTTGTATGATGTCTGGGCTGCTGATCGGAGGGCAGAATGGTCAATATGGACGGTCCATTCGAAGATTGACATGCCAACCCGCTACTTGAGAAGTGGAGCTGATGACTCTTCACATCGTAACTCGCTTGGCAAAGTTGTAGTTTCAAGGAAGTTCAGCGATGATGTACTTACATTTCTAAGCCCAAATTTGCATATTCCATAATTGTGGTTTTACTATTAGTGATTTAGATACCACTGCAAAATTATCTATTTACATATGCACGTTCCTGTGTAATCTAAATTTTCGTATATGCAGTTCAAAAACATAATTTCTTAGAAGTAACCTTCCTTGGATAACCATTTTTAATGAAGCCAATTCTCCTGTAAATTTAATGATTCCCTAAAGTATTTTGATAAGAAAACTGCACATTTAAGCAGCATAGATGAAAATTTAATACTCTTACAAGGAATTACAAAAAAGTAGATGATATTGATATATATATGTAAAAGCCCTTTTGTTTTTAAACGGTTTCTTTGGCTATTAAATATTTTAAGTTTTAAACATTTACATTTGAATGTGCAGCCGGCACAAAGCGCGATTTCACGTGCTGAACTCCATAGGAAAAGCATTGCGCAAATGAAGGTTAAATCATCATTATTGTTTGAAATGTTTGTCTTTTACTTCAACAATTTTTACCTGCAGCAGATTATAAAAATATGGAACCTTTGCAGATCAACACTCGGTCTATACAAGATATGCGCATCTTTGGTGACCCTTCGCATATTCCTGTTGTTCTTATAGAGCAGCATGTCATGAATGTTCCACAGCATGGTTCTAGCAAAAATTTGTCATTGAACTTAATGGATCAGAATGATACTGCTGCACTACCCAGAAGGCCTGGAGAACATACCATACCCAAAGTTAACAGCGGTAAAAGAAGTGGTCGCGTACTGAAAGTTGTCGTCTTTGTGCATGGATTTCAGGCATGTTTCCAGTCCTTAATGCTATCAACTTTCCAATTTACCATTGATATTTGACTAACATATGTAGTTTTCATACATGAGTTTCTGCCATTGATTGTGGAGTTGTTTCTGGACTCCTTTAGGGTTTTGGACTCTAACAATTGGTTTCTGTCTTCACTCACTACTGACATTATCATGCCTATTTATGCATTGTTCACCTATAAATATTCTGTATGATCCCAGAGTACGATCATCTTTCTATATATTCGACAAATAAGTCTTCTGCTCTTGCTTGTTTCTGCCTCTTGTTTCAGTCTTGTTCCTATTTCTTCTTTCCTTCATCATGGTATACTTGACTATTGTTACTCTAATTATGTAACATGTTATAAGAGGGAAGTTTTGAGTGTTCTCTTCCTGATGAAAAAAAGTTTTTAGTGTTATCTTCCTGACTTTTCATCTCCTATGGTCTATTTGGTTGCATCATATCATACTTTCTTCCATTGTGTTGTTTAACTTTGTTGCCACTCATAAACTTGTGATATGAGTTATGACTTGTACATTTTCTACTCCATGGCATTCATAAATTATACATTGTGATTAATCTGGCTTGTGATATTGAGTTATGACTAGTACATTTTCTACCTACTTGGCATTCATAAATTATACATTGCAGATAAATTGACTTTTTCTCTGACAGCTATAATTTTTTTTAAAAAAAAAACAGGGACACCATCTGGATCTAAGGCTTGTTCGGAATCAGTGGCTTCTATTAGATCCTGGAGCCGACTGTCTCATGTCAGAGGCCAATGAAGATAAAACATCTGGAGACTTCCGAGAAATGGGTAGCAGGTTGGCTGAAGAAGTGATTACTTTCCTTAAGAAAAAGATGGATAAACTTGCAAGATATGGAGGCTGCAAAGACATAAAGCTTAGTTTCGTTGGGCATTCCATTGGAAACATCATTATAAGAAGTGCATTAACAGGTTTCATCCACATTTCCCATGACAATTTTTAGGCAGGTGAAACTATGGATAGTCATGTACTAACACTTAGTCGCTGAACTTTCCACATAATCACTTTAGCCAGTTATTGTATTATTGTTCCTGCCATAAAATAACTAGCACGAAACGACTTTTTCCTGTAAAGTGATCTTCTTAACCATGTTTTAAGTATACTAAACAAGAAATCATCTAACAGGAAAAGGAATAAATTGGTCATTTTACAAGAAAAACTTGCATTTTTGGACAGTTAAGGATGGAACTGCCATATATGGGAAAGTTCTAGGACTGAAATATTTAAATTAGAAGTTCAGAGACTAAGTAGCAATATCAGGGTATTTCAGGGACTATCCATACATTTATTCCTTTTTCAGTTACATTCATTTTTATGTAGTTGCAAATATCTCTGTTCAATTTAACAGAGAGTGTGATGGGGCCTTTCTTGAAGCACCTATATACATACATGTCAATATCTGGGCCACATTTGGGTTATTGGTACAGCTCAAACTCTTTGTTCAATTCTGGACTGTGGCTTCTAAAGAAGCTAAAGGGGGCCCAATGCATCCATCAGCTCACATTCACTGATGATCAAGATCTCCCGAATACATTCTTTTACAAGCTCTGTAAGGTAATTTAACCTGCTAACTATAAAGTTGGCATAGTTCACAGCACCAATTTTGAAATCACAAAATAATTTTTCGTTTATTATAATAATAGTAGTAATTATTATTATTATTATTATTATTTAATTATTATCAGATATGTAGTTATTTGTTCTACAGCATATTTGAAAATTTGATGCAATTTCTTGTCCTTCTGCAGCAAAAGACTTTGGAGAATTTCAAGAACATTATACTTTTGTCATCACCGCAGGTATCGGCTTGTCTCTCTTGCGCAATTAACATTTCATCTTTCTTGAAAATTTTACTTGGTTGTTTCCAGCCAAGAGGCATATTAAATAACAGATCATTGCTTTGTATGTTTCCCCCCGCTCTTCCTTTGAAGACTAATATCCACATATCTTTTAACTGATTCAATCTCTGGTCTTAATTTAATTCGACTAGTGGCTAGTCTCGATCAGACCTTTGCTTGATCACCCTAGTTTGATTACATATCCTTGCATTTTTTTGAAAAAAAAAAAACTATTTTTTCAGGATGGTTACGTTCCATATCATTCAGCCAGAATCGAGCTATGCCAGGCATCTTCTTGGGATAATTCGAAGAAGGCACAGGTTTTCATGGAAATGCTGAACAATTGCCTGGATCAGATCCGTGCACCAACCTCCGAAAGGAGAACTTTTATGCGTTGCGACGTGAACTTCGATACTTCTTCGCAAGGGAGAAATTTAAATACCATAATCGGCCGTGCTGCTCATATCGAGTTCCTCGAGACAGACACTTTTGCAAAGTTCATCATGTGGTCTTTCCCCGAACTCTTCCTCTGATGGCTTGTTCCATACAATAGATTAGAGAAAATCCCTATTTTAACAATATAGAAGTTATTTAACTACCAAGCAAGAGGAGATAAGATATTTTAGTTGTTCAATGAAAAGAATCGCGGCAGAGCTGAGTACCTAACTTGAGATTTTCATGGTAGTGTAAAGTTTTGTTTCATTAGCTGGAATTGTTTTGGATAGAGAGGTGTATAAATATTTATTGTTGTTAAATTCCAAGTGTAATTATGTTGTAATGTTCGGTGCTCTAATTATATTATTGTGTGGGGGGGTATGCTTATGTCGAAAATTTGGGTTTTACAGATCTAGAGGATCTAGAGAGGTATTGAAATCTAACGAATTGGCTTAGATTTTAGCTCTTTTATGAGCCAATGGTGGAATGCGAAGTGTATTACTTATTTGATGTGTGATTTGCCATTTTTATTTGAAATCTGTGGACACTGTGATACAAGATATCAAGAATTTGAACTATATTTAATCGAGCACAGATGTGTTCTTTGTCGGGCATAATGTAATGCCAAATTAGTTAGCTGAAAGTGGACTGAATGATAATGTAAACAACTGATTGACTTCTTTAAAGTTTTGGTTTTGCATTGTGATTTGAGTGACCAAATGAAACCATTGGGGCGGGGTGAATGACCCAACTCATTTAAATGCCATTTGGCCACTCACAACAACTAAGTAATTCGATCTGTAAGAAAAATAAAGACAAAATTAAAATTCAGCAGAGATTATTTTTTATAAATAATCTTATTTTATATTATAATTTTAAAAATAATTCTCTTTAAATTAAATTTGTAAAAATAGTCTTCTATGTGCGGTGACCGTTTTTAAAAGCAGTGAATGATTTACCGCATTCTAAAAGGCGGTGAATGGTTTACCGCATATGCGGTGAACCATTTATGGCTATTAAATAAAACTCATTAATTTTTTTAAATAATTTATTTTTTAAATTTAATTTATTTTAATTTATTTTTAATTCAAGTTTATTTTTTAATTGATTTTAATTTATAATTTGATTTATTTTAATTTTTTTAAATTTGAGATAATTTGAAAATATAAAAAAAATATAGAATGATGTATTAATATTTAATAAATAAAAGATAAGATTATTCGTTAGAATTCAGTTTCGCTACGTAATTATTAGTGGTATATTTTTTATTCATTTTAGGATTTCATCTGTAAATTTATATCCGCTTTTATATAAAATATCTTTTATATAAAATATAGATATTATATTAAATTTAAAATTTTAAAATATAAATTTAAATATAGCATCAAATATTTATAATTTATTATATAATATAAATTCATACCTGAATACAAATCCGTTGGTTTTCATTTTTTATATCCGTATTTAAAATTTTATTAGCGTAATGGACTTACTAAAAGCTTACTAAAAGCGGTGAATGATTCATCGCTTATTCACCGCTTTTTAAGAAAGCGATTTCACCGTATTTAGAATATCTTATTTTTTTAAGCCTATTTTTATAAATAATTTTTTTGTATGTGTATTTTTATAATAAAAATTGTTGAGAGGATTAGTTTCTTAAATAGCCCTTCAGCAGATCCATAGTGCATACTGGTTACCATAGGACGAGTCACTACACTGCACCTATCTTTCTTTGATTAAAAAAAAAAAAAGCAGCAGCAATACCATTCAGATTCCACACATTCGACAACCATGAATGGGCGAAGCAGTTTTTTGGCTACAACAAAAAAAAAAAAAAAAAAAAAAAAGAATCCTGCTACATATACCTCATAACACAATCTTCAGAGAACGTTGTGAAGTAATGGCTAGTAGTTAACTTATACTTTCAAATTTCAAACATAAAACTTAGCTAAATATAAACTCTGAAAAGCTGAACAGGTCACTAATTGCCACGCATAAAAGTAATGGATCTACAACAATTTGGGCACATCATAATGCACATTGAGCAGTACACTTAACAAGATGTAGAATGAAATATTGAACAAGTAACTAGTTGCCATTCTAGCCACAATGAGGTACATGTAGCACTAGTCAATTTTTTTTAACTTCACAGGAAGAGTCTAAAGGTAAGCATCGGAATCCAATGCAGACATCAGTTGCTGGAAACAGCCAGAAGGAGAATCCTCTGACAGAAAAAGTAGTCATCAGCTCTTCTCTCACAAAAAGGAATCAGAAGAACTATAATTGTTTCAAAAATCGATCAATATAACTTATCAGGTGGTTTCTCCACATGCAGGTTAGTTGCCTATTCTGCAGCAGGTTCAGGTATATAACTAGCAATTTGGTGCCCAAGATGTTTGGGAGCCAAAAGAAAACAACGAGCTAAGCAAAGTATATATGGCAATAAGTGAATCTTAAACACTTCCAGAAGCATGAGAACAAGAAGAAAGAAGCAAAGAAATAGGAAATTCTCAATTTAAACAAATTCTCATAAGACCAACAGACTCAAAGTACTACAAATCCTTCAGAACAGGACTCCATAACAACCACAATATGCTCACCACAGTAATAAACTCGTAGATACTCGAATCAGAATCCTATAGAACTGAAACAAGGCCGAATAAATCCCCATTAGGATGTAGAAAGGTAAAAGCCAATATTAGGAGAAACTCTCTCGATCAAGATTATGAGACAATACATAGTCAATCAAATTCGTTTTTGCAGTGCCAGAGCAGCATAAACACCTAAAAATCTTACTCAATCCTGAACATATTGCAGCAAAGTTTCCTTCAAACCAGTATAAGCAAGCATTTACCAGCAGTTACACGCAATCTCACATGCCGGACGAAGAAATTATTTCCCCAAATACTCAAAAGACTAACAGAGTGGATATTCATCATGTTGAAGCAAAAATTACAAAACCACAAGACTAGAGAGCATTTCAGGATGTCCAAAGGCACAAATATATTAATTAAGAGTAAGGAATGTTAATGTATAAGAAGTTCAGCACCGTAATAATTTCTGTTCTTGCAGTATTCTCCGAATATGAAGTCATAAAGGACGTCGAAGAATAATTTTCACAACTCATGGTCATTCATCAAGAGTCTAGTCATAGAAGAGCTAATGAAAGCCGTTTACTTTAAATCATGCTACCCAGCAGACATGTCGGAACTAAAATCAGCATGAGAAAGGGCAGATGTACCTAATACTTAGTAGAGGGAAAAACCTACACAGAACTAAAAGCATGATAGTCAAGCACTGAAACCATATATGAACTCTAATCGTTAAATCATATAGCACTATAATTATTTTTAATAATTTGTCCTGTCTCTATCGAAAATACGTATAGTTAGAATATTAGTGGTCTCCATGCAAAACATTAGTAATTCACATGTAATTGCCCGGATCCAACACATTAGCAATCATATAGCACTATAATTTTAATAATTTGTTCTGTCTCTATCGGAAATACGTATAGTTAGAATATTAGTGGTCTCCATGCAACACATTAGTAATTCACATGTAATTGCCCGGATTCCAACTCCAACTATCATGATCATAGCACTCTCAGTTATATCATGTATATCCAACTCCAATAGAATAGACACATTAATTCAAAATGAGAAAACAGACACTAGATCTGACTACATCTTGCATATAATGTATACAAATCAAACTGGTTTCCCAATTCACTGTGAAATAGTCTTAGTGTCAGCTTTATGAAGACATTTCTGCCATCACTCTCCACCACAAACCATTTGGAGACAGCTGCCCTTAGGATTTCTCTCGCCCTTCCTCTTTCTCACACACAGACACACATGATAAGATCGCCGCCATATTTAAGCGTAATCAAATTACAATAAATAAACAAGTCGATAAATGGACCATAAAATGGAGGCGAAAAGAAAATAATTGGACCATCTAGAATGTAATTAGATCAACTAGATAAGCAAATCAATAATGATCTGCATCTATCAAGTATGTAGTTAGACTAGCTTGTTATTTTCCCAACCATTTGCATTTTTAGGAGAGAAACAACTTCCCTTGCGGACTAACCTGACCAACAATTCTTCACTTCCTATAACTAACCAACTTCAAGAAGATTGCTTCAAGGAAAGAAAATATCTTCTCTCACAAACCAACACGACTTTGTGTGAGTTGATTTTTCATTTCCTGATACTTACTAGGCAGCATCTCTTGGGGTTCATGTACTTCTTTTTCAGACTAAGAACAGAAGATGCATAACAAAGGGGCAGAGAATGGATCACTACCACCAAAACACTTGCCGAATGAAATCAGATTAAACAATAGCACAATTTTCAAAAATTCCAGCGGCAACGGTTTTTGTTGCAAGTACATGAAAGTAAGGCTGTGTCTTAAAATAATCAAATAATACTTCGGTGACTCTCCATCGCTTTAAGCTGTCGAGTAAACAAGAAAAATTTCAGCCCTGCCCTTCTAATTCTTACATTTTAACACCCCCCGAAGATTGAAGGTGAAAACCACACGACTGCCGGAGGATTCAAAGGTCAGATGGCTAACTAAAAATCACACACTCAATGCACCGAAAACATACAATGCATCATCATAACAGATAATTCAATCCAATACTTCTTTTTACAAAAATGCATTAGGGTAAATACAAGAAAGCTACCTGATTAAACTTATTGGTAGGAGGAGAAAGATTAAATCTGTTCCCTTTCAGCATCTTCAACCCCTCAAGAATCCCTCCCTACCTCACAATCTGGCTGCGACGCACGGAAAACGCTAATAGTATGAACGGACAATTATCAGCACTGCAAACCTCATCCCATTCGAGAGTAGAGTAAAAACCGCTAACAAGAAGATCTCACTCCGCATTATGCGACATGGAATCGAGCCCCTCGGTCCGGCTCCTGACAATGCGATGGAACACCTCCCTCACCTGGCGCTCCAGCGGCTCGAGGCCTTCCTTCATGGCGCGACAGATCAGCACCAGCTCATCCACCCCCTGCCTCAGCTCGATCTCCTTCTCCTCAGGCAAGGGGAGTTGGAGATTGTCGGTCAGATCCGACAAATGGTGGGCCCATTTCTCGATCTGGTGGATCTCCCTGAGGAGCCCGCTAGAGTTCTTCCGGTCCTTGCGCTTGGACTCCTCGAGGATGCGCTCGTGGAGGGAGAGAATCGGCGGCGCCCACACGAAGCTGCGAGGGATGGAGAAGTGCGTCTGGAGGCCGCGGTCCTGGCAGGGGATGGCGGCGACGATGGCCCACATCACGAAGAGGAGGACGGAGCCCATGGTGTAGACGGAGACGGCGAGGCCGCCGGTGGACACGATCTCGTGGCTGCGGGGGGGAGCGAGGTTGTTGCCGATGGCCTGGAGCTGCCGCGCGGCGGACCACGAGCGGGAGACGCTCCACGAGAGGGAGCGGAAGTGGCCGGCGCCGGCGCCTGCGCTGGCGCTAGGGGAGGAGCGGTGGGCGTCGCGGCCGCTGCGGCCGAAGGAGCGGTTGCGGTGGGAGAGAGCGGAGGCGGCGTCCTTCTCGTCGAGCATGAGGACGGCGAGGTCGGTCAGGGCTTTCTTCGCCCGCCGCAGCTGTCCCTCCCCGAGTGCTGGTGCTTGTGCTTGTGCTTGTGCTGGTGGTGGGGCGAGGGCGCGGAGGACGATCTCCAGGTGCTTCTGCCACTGCCGCACCTGCTCGATCCCGTCGCGCACGGCGTTGCACACGTCGAGCGCCTTCACGCCGCGCTCGAAGAACTCCGCAATCATGCGGTCCAGCGGCGGCCGCGACGCAGGTCCCCGGTGGTTGAAGAGGATCACCCGGAACTCCTCCTGGCACACCAGGAACGTGTCCAGAAGCTTCCGCAGCCACGACAGGCTCATGAGCTCGTCTCCTCCCCCTCCTACACCTCCTCCTCCTCCTCCTCCTCCTCCTCCCCCCGAGAGGTCGTGGAAGAGGTCGGCGACGCGGCGCTGGAACGACTCGAGCACCTGCTCCTGCGCCGAGTCGTGGTGCCCGTCCATCGCGTGGACCTGGTCGCGGCGGATGCTCAGGATCGATCGGCCGAGCGACGCGAACGGCACGGATGAGCCTTGGTAATCCGTGGCGGGCATTTCTCTCTCTGTCTGTCTCTCTCTCTCTCTCTCGTCGACCCAATCCGCTCCCCCCACAAACCCTAATAATCGAATGAATTCACTCCCCCCACAAACTCTAATCCCATATCAAAACCCTAGAATTTGGGGAAGAAGAAATAGGACGAATCGATCGCAGGAATAGGAATGGGATTTGGGAGGCCTAACCACCGAGCATTTTATGCGAGCGAGGAGAGTCGCTACGGGACGAACAACAATAACCGTAAGTGCCCCGATTCGACGGGAAACGAGAGGAACGAAACCCCTTTTATTAACTCTAAAATTTGGTAAATTAGTTATTTATTTATTTATTTATTTATTGTGAGAATAATTAGAGGTAGAGAAAGATAGCGAGAGAGAGAGAGAGAGAGAGAAAGGAATGAAAATAAATAAATAAATAAATAAATAAATAGGACAAATCGGATTAAATTGAGAGTTGGGTGGAGAGGTGGGGTGGGGGGAAGGACTCGACCGGAGCGAACTCGCGCGGGCTCAGCGCAGGGGAGCGGACGCGGGTGAAACGCGCACTGGCCGCGAAAGGACACGCGGCGCGAGACGATTCGTTGATGTCGTGTGGGGCCAGTGTTGAGGCGCGACCCGTGGGGCTCGCACGTGTAGGGCCATCCATCGCCACCCCCGCTCCGCGGGAGGTGGAGGACCTCGTCCGAGTCGTTACTCGGTACCACTGCGTCGCACGTGCGAGGAATATTTCTAGAAGGGTGGCGTGCTTTGACACATATGCCCCTGAGTAGGCGCCCGCGTCTGTAGACTCTGTACAGGTGGGTTAGGGTCGTTTTCGGGAAACGACGCGAGGAACGCAGGTATAGTGTAGATTCGGTCAGCTATACCGCGGGTACGCTGTTCCGTGTTCGCTATTGGGCCACCGTGTTCGCTATTGTCAGTCCAGATATACTCCGTTTTTCTTCTTTTTTTTCTCGATTTTTTTATCTAAAAATGATCAAATAATTAAAATTATATATTGGCCAGTGGGCCTCTCTTTTATGTATAAAGCTATACTCATTTTCACATAAAAATACATCAAAATTATAATTAATTTTACTATTTATTATTATGCTATATGGGCCTATTTGTTTCAACAAATGTGAAATTCAAAATTAGTTAGAAATAAAATTTGGATCAACTAGAATTCAGATAAAGTATAAATATGGAACTGAAGTATTTTAGTTCTATTATTTATTTATCAAAAAATTATTAACATAAAAATTAAATATATTAAAAATAAATTAATATATTATTATTATTATTATTATTATTATTATTATTATTCTGTAATTGACTATGCTTTGAGATGATCTGAAATTCATTACAGTATTTAAAAATTTTTAAAATTCATCTGAAAATAAAGTCACAATAAATTAAAAAAAAATTAATATTTATGACAAAAAAAGTACTTTATTTTTTTCCTATTTTTAGCAAAATAAACATACTCTAATTAATAAAAGTGTACTGAAAGCGCCAACATAACTACTATGTCCGGAATAATAATAACAAGTAATTATTCATATAAACATTTACATATTTAATATATTTATTTATTACCATTATTACTTGATATTAATAAGAGTGGGCAAAAACTTACAACAAGGTACACGCACATCCCTATAAGGGGGGAGAAAAAAAAAAAAAAAAAAAAAAAAAAAAAAAAAAAAAAGATAAGGTGGGCCCACAATAGGACAAGTCACAAGCAATCCACGTCATCGTCGAGGATTAAATTAGAGATAGGCCCGGAAAATGGGTTGGCACGTGAAGTCGATATAAACCTCTTAACTCTGCTTTTGTTATGATTAATAATTAATTACGAAATAATAAAACCAAGGGTCAATATATCTTTTGCGTTGCCGACCGTCCGATCATGTTCCGACGGTCGATATCTTAACCAGATAGCTCGGGTCAACGGTGTGTCCCCGCTGTCATAATTGCCTTGTCCTTTGCGGCTGCTTGCTCGGGAAGCACCCTCTCTGAAAAGGACGTAATAATTGTTTCGTGATTGGGTGCGTTTGAATTGAAGTAATTGTAATTTGATTTTAAGTTAAATTTTATAAAATTATTATTATTATTATTATTATTTTAAGAGAAAGGTAATATAATCGTTTCGTTTATTTTTTAAATTAACTTAACTAAAAATATTAATTTTATTAATGACTATGATCGTATTGATATATAATTTTTTAGAATCAAATTAATATTTTGTAGATGGATCTTTTAAATATTATCGTGTTTATAGATAAAATTCTTGCTTTTATTCGTAGTAAACTTTGATTTTTATGAACTGAATCCAATTGCCTTTGTAGGTGTGCGTGCACGGTTTTTCTTTTTTTTAAAAAAATTATAGCTGAGTTTATATGAATCACAGTATATATAAAGCTTTATTAGATTATTTTGTTGAGAGTATTTATTCATATTTAATGTTTTGACTTTAACAATTCAATTTCATTTCTATAGTGTTAAAAAGAAAATTTTATTTTTTAAAATTATTGTAATTTATAGTTTTTATCTCACTCATAATTTTAATGTTGTGAATAGGACACCAACTTCAATTTCTTCATAATATCGCGACTATAATATCCGAAATCGAGAGGGACGGCTCATACAAAACAATGAGAAATGAGTTTGATTGAAAAATACTTAACATGAGAAATGAGTTTGATTGTTCTTTAATGTCTACAAAAATATTTTACAAAATTAATAAACTCACCCTGATCATCTAAATGGCAGCCACAAAAATAAAAATAAATTTATCCGAGTAGCCATAATGTGTCTTCACTAAAAGCATTTAATATTGAAATAAACTTAGAGTCACTACCACCACTAGATTCAAAATTTTCAAATTTCTTTCAAAGTCAACAAACTTGACCGTTTTAAAGTCCAAGACCCTGAATATGCCTCTTTATAAATCAAATAGTAAAAGGCATATATATATATATATATATATATATATATATATATATATATATATATATATATATATATATTCAATTATTTAATAATTAATCCTCCTCCAAACCTGCTTCGATGGCAACATTTTACTTTTATCCAATATTTTAGGTTGTTATTTGGTGACCATAAAGTTCACAGTGCCCACATGATTACTTTTTCTAAGAATCTTCTTGAGTAGCCCAAATCATATTTGGGATATTTGGAAAATATAGGTGTATTTTTTTTTATCCCAAAAAAAGGATTAGTGGAATTCCAATATGAGAATAGAAAATACAAATTACTAGTGACAAATACAGAAATTACTGGTGGGGCATTGCGAAAAGAAGCTTCGAAAATTTAATTTTTTTTTAAAAAATACAGATGTGATTTGCCTGTAAAAAATAATCGTTGAACATTTTTCTCCGTACCATAGACCCAACTTGTGGCCACTAATTAGTAGCTAAGTGTAAGATTGGGCATAATGGTGATAGACCATAACACAATATAGTGATAGCTCAATAAGGCACTTTATTAAAGTATAGATTTAAAATTACTTTTTAATTCGATGGTCGGTTGAAGAATATAAAGATGGAATATTATAGGTTGATTTCTGGGCGGTGCACAGGTTTACGTGGTGCACCTGGAGTAGGTGAGAACAACATTTGGTTCAGCTTGAGGCTTTTCACCAATTTCGGCCTAAAGCCCATTAGGCTTAACAATTCGGAATCTAAGCCCAACCCAATCCCTAAATGAAATGGGCCCTACTTTTTATTTATGTGCTCTTCGCCTACGAAGCCCACTTGAGCTTCTTCTCCCTCGCGAGCGCTCGTCTCTCTCCCACGACCCCGACGCCATTTTTCTATTCACCACCAACCACCTCCCCTCGAAACTTCGAGAAGGTTCTCGAACACAGATGCGAGCTTCGGTGTGGAAGAGCCTCGCGAGGTTAGGGCATCCTCACCACCCCTCGCAATCCACCTGCTCCGCCCTCCTCCATTCCACCACCGTCGCCCTCTCCAAATGGACGATTAAATCGGATCCTAAGGTTATTTTCGATCTTTTCTTCTATAATCTCTTCGTCGATTGAACTATTTGATTTGTTAGTGGAAATTGGAAACTAAAGAGTATTAGATCGAAATCACTTAAACACAATTTTGGAGCAACTTGAGGAGGAGAAGAGGCTCTAGAGATAGTAGAAGTAGCAAAACAGGGGAAATAATAGTGTCATATGCGTTGGATTAAGATATAGGATGTAGTTTATATATATATATATATATATATATATATATATATATATATATATATATATATATATATATATATATATATATATATATATATATATATATATATATATTAATTTTGAAGTTCATAGGAGGGGAAAGCATAAACTCAATTGGATAAACTTCTGGGCCATATCTCAGCCAAAGATCTAAATATTAAGTTTTCAGTTTTTTTATTAAAATTTCCTACTCATTTTTGCATTGAATTAGTTTGATTGTTTATTTGAAGCTGTTTGATTTGTAATGCTTATTTGATGATGCTTTGAATGGTTTAAATTCTCGAACCATTTTATATGGAGATTTTATGCTCTTTGCAGCTTAATTTAAATTAAAATCTTCTGATTTAATTTGACAGAACAATTGTTCTTAGTGAAGTATCTCAATGTGTCTTACAGTGTGCTTCTGACAGACTCACATCAGATATACAGTTCGTCAAAAGCGATCTGATGCAAAAAGTGCTCTGAAAAATCTTCTTCTCAATGGAAAATCCTCATTGCAGGTAAAATCTTGAAGTACCTTTTTTTTGTTGTTGATTCGAACACCTTTCTTGCAGGCTATGATTTTAATCCTGCACGCTTAATAATTATCTCTTTTTTTTCTAGTTTCTTGTGGATAACATGGTTAAATCCTATTCAATCAACGAACGCCGTTGTTGGTTTCATCAACTGTCATTGTTGTTAAATTATGTGAACCTTCGCCTTTGTTGTTAAATTGTTTAATTTCACCTGACTTTTGAGCTCTCTTAATAGGATCAATCTGATAAACAGCGACGATCTAAGAAAATTAGCAAATCTAAGCTCCATCATCCAAGCCCTGGAAAAGGCCATGGGACAAGCAAGCGTGAGTTTTCTTTCTGCCGCTTTTGTGTTCTTTGTTCTTATAAATATATAGCTTTATATATGTGTATATGTACTCAATCTTGAAGTATATTTGTTTCCCTATGACTTTAAATTCTTGGCATTATATTTGCGACAATACTGTATAAAGCTCTCAAGTGTAAAACTTCGAGTTTTTCTCCATTACATCTTCCTTTTTTTTTTCTTTGTTTGCCAAATGCTTGAGTGGTGCTCTTCAGAGTAGAGAACCTGCTCCAGAAGACTGCTATAATCCAAGTCTATATTTAAGCTAATTAATTCAATGCTTTGAGAAACAAAGAAAACAAGCCCAAATATTTCTGTTTATTCAGGTTGGCAGACTACGAAAAACTTCAATGAAGATGATTACGACAATCCTTATACTTCTTCAGCCACCTTTGGTGGGGGTAGACCTTTTACCTGGTCTTGGTCCGGTTTTGAATGGAAAGACGAGTCGCAGTGGACTAAAACCAAGAAAAGAGTGTGGAGTGAAAGTGATATAGAAGAAGAAGAATCGAGTGATATAGATATGCGGAGCCATAGAGTTACTCTTGGGTTGCCACCTATTGGCCTCTTGAAATTAGAAGATCTTAAATCTGCGTAAGTTATGATAATTTACGTATCTACTATCTAATCTCCACTGGAAATAACCCTAAAAGTGCTTATTGATTTCTTTATCTCAAGTTTGAAATATAGTACATCAATAATTACATAGAAGATTTCTTTATGATTTCTTTATCTTATGATGTGATCTCTTTTGGCAGTTTTCATTCATCTGCTTTAAAATGGCATCCAGACAAACATCAAGGTTCTTCACAGGTTAGTTTCCAACCATATTATCTTACTTATGGTCAGTACTATGTGAGGTTGGTGCATAGGGAGGAAAATATAGGTTGGCTTCAACCCGTTGAGTCATTCATTAGCATTTGCCATTATTATCCTTATCTGAACCTTTTCACAGTTGGTCGTTTTGAGCCAGTTGATAGGCTATGTTTCTGACAGATTGTTGTTTAGCTCATGCGACCTAAAACATATTTGAACAAGTACTATAGCGTATGAGTTTATACCAAGGAATTAAGTGCCGTGGCACGGGGGCGTGCCGCTAGCCGCCTGGCACGGTATGGTACCGGCACGCTTGCGTGCCGACACGTGGCACGCTTGCGTACCGATGGATACGCATGACCTCCCAGTGACACGCTCTGGCACGATTTTTTTTTTATTTTTTTTTGTTCCCAATAAGCTTTTATAATGCTATTTTGAAAAGTTTAGTTAAATAATTATAAATATTGACTATATATAGCTATTTTTAAATTAAAGAAATATATATTTTTCAAAATTTTTAGAAAAATTGTGTGAATTGCTTAACTTTTAAAATTAGTTTGATTTTATATTTTTTTTCTTAAAATTTTTAAAAAATATAATATATAAAATTAGAGAAATATTTTTTTTCAAAATTTTAATGTATATTTGTAAAATTGATGCATATTGATTTGACGAGAGACCGCTAGATATTTAGATTAACCATAATAGGACCGTAATTGCTTTACATAACTTTTTTTCATTTAAATTTTTTAAATATTTGAAGGAAAATATTTTTTATTAAAATATTTTTTAAAAAATATTAGATCTATTCATAAAAACTTAGCAATAAATTATATGACAAATAAATTAAACAAATTTAAGTATTAATTAATTTAATTTATCTTTTAATTTTTTCAGTATTTTCAATCTTTTAAAAAGTTAAAAATATTTTTATCGCAAATCTCATCTAAAATACTATATCTATCTAAAATAATTAAAATTTTAACTATATAATAATTAAATCAATTATATTTATTTTCAACTTTTTATAAAATATAAATAAAAAAATTACCTAATTTTATATTTTTTTTTAAAAAAAATTTACAATTAAAAATATTTTTTAAAAAAAAAAATTACGTTGGAAATATAAAGGCGAATCCAAAAAAAAATTGGATGGAAGACATAAGAACCTACCAAAAAAAATTTATTAAAAAATAATAATAATAACAACAGGATGAAAGGTACAAAAGCTCATCCCAAAAAAAAAAAAAACAATCGCAACAAAAAAAATCGAAACTAATTATGAGAAAGAAAAAAAAAAAAAACAACCGTAACAAAAAATCTAAACTAACTGTGTGGGAGAGAGAGAGAGAAGGATTTGCATTAAAAAAAACTGGAAAAAAAAAAAAAAAAAAAAAGAGCGGCGACACGGGGTATCGCCCGTCTCGCGAGATACCCTCGCGCGATACCGGCGAGGTATCGCGGCACGGGGGTGCCTTGGCACCCCCTTGTACCGTGCCCCTATATTGGGGGCACGGTACGTGCCGGCACTTTATTCCTTGGTTTATACTATCAAAAAATAATGCAAATAAATATGCCAATTTCTTTTTTTGGTACGCAGGCAACTGAAAATTAAAGTTTTGAAAGCTGATGTAAGAAATTGATATTTTGATGCAGGGTATTCGGTATCTATGAATTGTGATCTTTCGGAATGCAGCCTTAATTTTCTCATTTCATAACTAATCCTAAACACAAATTTTGAAGCACGCATTATTAAAGGAGAAGAATTTAGAGTGTGTTCCAAATAAGTTTCACGTATTTGTTCAGTTCTGTTCATGATATAGAAGGATATTTGCTGCTTTTTGACATATATTTTGTATTTAGTGGCCAAATGGAATGTGTTTTAATGCAGGCCCTAGCAGAGGAGAAGTTCAAACTGTGTGTTGATGCATACAACGCCCTCTCCAGTGTCTTGAAGCACAAAAGCTAAATGCTGTTTTTGATTCATTTTTTTTTTCCCTTTTATCCTGAATGGAATTTTTGATTCATGTATTTCACACTCCATTTGAACTTCCACGTGGAGTATTGTATGTATCTTGTATAAGAGATAAATTGCTTTTTATGCTCTTCTCTCTCTCTGAGCTCTATCATATCCACTGCTCTTCTTCTCATCCTTGATGATGGTGACACTCTGACTACAAGAGTAGAATACCAGGGATTGCAGGAAGGAAAATGCTACTTGTACACCCCATTTGGGGGTGTACATCGCACACCCCACCCATCCAATGGGTGGGGTGTGGTGAGGGGTCACTTCATAATTTGTGAAGTGACCTCCCCACCCTTAGATGGGTGGGTGTAAGATGTACACCCCCTTTGGGGGTGTACATATAGCGTTGCTCTTGCAGGAAATAGAGATATATCACAATAAATATTATGTTTGGAGAAATTTATTTGCAAAGTGGCCATTATCAATGCTATGAATGTTTTGGAGAATAACATTACCCGTTACCAAACATAATTGAAACTTGAAAACAAGTTTTGCAACATACTGCGCACATTCTTGTCGAGTTCGATATTTGAGATTACTGTAGTCCGTTGGCTTCTTTGAGAGGCTGCAGCTGCATGTTTGGCGATTAAAAAGGGATCGTCGCACTGCAAAAGCTGGCATAAGCGTTAAGGCTTTCAAAGCATGCATTACAATTTGAAAGCTTTGGTAGTACAGTGAGTAACCAGTAGGGTGATTTTCAGGAAAAAGCTTTGGTGCCTTTTCAAATAACTTTACTCAAATAACATCTTTTTTTTTTTTTTTTTTTTTTTCCAGAAGCTCTATCGGACCCTTAGCATGTCTCAACAGTGATTCCCCCAAATGCAACAACACCTAGTGCAGACCATAAGAACAACCAGAGGTAGAACCTTTTCCATTGTCAAATAAGCATCTTGTACAAGCATCAAAATCAATAATAAGAGCAACATAATCAGCAAGGAAACTTTAAGCATATATTCTGTAACAAGTATAAAGAACAAGGACTAAATTTTGAAATCATAGCTGTGATGACTGAAAATAGCATTTCGACATAAAAAGGTAGCGACAAGAGCTGACCGAAAATGCCCGGCATCACAGGAAACCCTATACTAGCATGCACATAGTTTTTCTTCCCTGTGCAAATTTTGTTTTCTCGTGATTATGTACTCACAAGCACCACTCATGCGAGCACGAGCGCACAGTCACAAAACCCCATGTTTACACAAAAACACACAGCACCCCCATTTTGCAACCTTCAAATTTAAAACAACCATATTTCTAGTGGTGTAACCAATGAACAATATTCATAGAGCCTTAGAATTGCAATGACAGATACTAACAGCAGGGTGACGACATGGTTCACCGATAATTTGAGACATGCTAAATTATCAACTCAACAATTAAGCAGCCACAGGAAATACAGAAAGAATTTTCAGGAGAAGGAACTAATCCAAGAACTCGTGCTACAATAACTCAACATACAAACGTCAATAAACATAACTAATCTATTCTCAGCGTCAGGTGCCTTATAGTGCAGCACCTGCTTCCATATCCAATAATATCGACAACACTCCCATTTTACTTGTGGAGTTTACAATATAGAACAAAAGCCCGAACCTTAAAACTACAAAAGTAAAAGAAGATAGCATAATAGCTTCCAAACTATCATGAATCACTGATTTCTCATTAATTTAAGATCAAGCTCAATCTCCTTTTGCCTTAGTTCCATTGCTAAGCGCTCATTGTCAAGCCTCATCCTTTCATTCTCCATCCTCATCTTCTGCAATTCTCTGTCCTTCTTTTTACTGAACCGCTCCCACTTGAACCGTTGCTTCTCAAGCTCCAGCATCTGAACTTGAATATTCAACCGCTGTTCCTCAAGCTGAGTTGAATGAGAACTCATTAGTTGCTTTTGCGACAAAGCAAAGTTGGACCCATCTGGAAAAGCTTGGTTCATATCTACATTAATGCCTATAACAGGAGATTTTCTAGTACAATCATGTGAACCCGAAGAATTTGCAGCAAAGCCCATATCTTCATTATCCACTCCATACTTCATCCTTTTAGCAAAGCACGGTTCACCCATATCACCATGTGATACATGATGCTCTCCATTATTATCTTCTTCATCTTCAGTGTCTCCACTCTGATCATCTTCATCAACATCTTCATTCGTACCCCTTCTTATTTCCTGGTCATCTTTACTTCTAAGAGCCGACTGCAACGAGCGCTGAAGAGCCGGGTCGTGCGGTAAGTTCAATCTATTCCCATTATGATACGAGCACATCTCTTCATAGAAAAGATGCTTCGAGCTCAATATTTTCCTCACATCGTCCTTCAATTTCTCCGAAATATGATCCATAGCGTCCAACAGTACAGGACTCTCCACCACCCTACATGACGTTCCCCTACCGAGGATATCGGTAAGCCTTTTATACCTTTTGTTGAGATCATTAAACTTATCCTCGCATTGCTGAGGAGAAACATAACAACCCCTCTCAACCATAACTTTAGATATTGCTTTCCACTTCCCCTTTTTCTGCAATATCGCGAATTTCCTCCTCCCACCAATATGACAATCGGCCGAAGCATCTTCTCCTATATAAGAAACCGCGGTTATTAAAAGCCGAACCATAGCGTCGGTCCACTTCATTCGATGCCATGGAGAGCCCCTCTTTCCCTTTTCATGATGCCCATCGTTTCCCTCCTCCGTGAGGCTATGATCCTCCTCGTCACTTAACGAATGCTTTCCTCTCTCTCCCTTGCTATAGTCCATGTAATGAACACTGTGTTGGTGATTACACTCAGCCATATTATTCATCGACAGCGGAAAGGTGCCATTCATAGACGGGTTAAGCGCCGAGCCCAAATTATTTGGCTGTTGCTGAGGTGGGGGAAAAAGTGGGTGTGAGGGGTTTTGGTGATTCATATCCATGGAGCTTTGCAAATCTAAAACACCATAAGAAGATCCTGGAATCATATTACCAGGTTGTATATTCCCCTCCATTTTTTTTTTCCCCTTCCTGTTTCTAAACAACAAATTTCCTGCAAATCACTCAGACCACTACTTGCACCTTAGTCCCACAATGATCAAAATTACACAAATAATTACTGAAGCTCTCAATAATTTCCTCGTACGTACTCAAAAACAGATCTTTTAGAAGCTTAGATCGATCAAACCCTAGAGTCAGCTATAACAACTAAAGAGTCATAAAAATCACAACTTTATATACCAAAAAGAGAGATCACAACCAACATACAGCCACAATAACACATTTATTAAGCTCAGAAGCAAATATCTAGTAGAAATTCTCTTCTCTAGCCCTAATTGAAACTGATCGAGAAAAAAACTCATCTGCATAACATCTCGCGCCGAATCTTCGGATTTGAGAGGAATAGATTGCGAAATTGGGGTTTTTTCGGAGGGATTTTGATGGCGACGCGGGCTCCGAGGTCGCGAAGGGCACCTACTACCATGGCGATTGGCGTCGTTTAGCGAAAAAAAAAAAAACGAAAAAAAACTAAAACTAAAACTAAACAAATGATCGAGCCACAGAGGGCTTTTTCTTTTCTTTTCTTTTCTTTTCCTTTTCTTTTTTCTAATTTAGGAGGGAGAGAAAAAGGATTCGTTCAATGTACCATAGTTTGTAGGTCCCACTTAGAGGGCATTTTTTAGGAGAAATTATTAGCTGAACCTGGTCTGCCACGTCAGCTCAAATTTGACCAATTGAAAACAAACAAATAGCATGATTTTTTATTTTATTTTATTTTATTTTTTTTTTATTTGGAGAAACTTAGGATGTGTTTAGTTGATTGTAAAATAAAGTGAGAATAAAAAAAATTTATTTCATGTATTTATTTAGCTGTAATTTAAAAAAATATATATACATTTTTACAGATTTAAGAAAAATAATATAATTTTACTTTCGTCGAAAATTAATGAAAAATCAAAATTGAAGCACTGAAAATTTTACTTCATTTACTTTTTTTTTTTTTCTTATCAAGCCAAATAAATATTTTTTTTTTCTTTCAACCAAATAAATATTAATAAAAAAAAAAATTCCCTACAAATCAAACACTATAAAATATATTAAAAAAAAAATCCACCAAAAATTAATTTTTTATGATTTTATGTGCAATCAACCACACTCCCTTTGTTATAGTTTGGTCAAAAGACTCAAAACATAAGACACTTTATCTGATTTATAGCAAATTTTAAATCCAAAATAATTGGATCTCAAAAATTTAAATTTTGCTTTTTAAATTTACAATATATTACATCTAGTTATTTTTCTCTCTCTTTCTTTAGAAGCAAATAGTGTTTATAGCTGCTTTAACAGCATATTCTATCATTTTTGCATCTAAATTAATTAAACAAATAATAGTATTCAAAATTTTGGTGTTGTTTGAAAACATTTTATATTTAATAAAAGGTTGTTATGCATTTATGTTAACTAATTTATTAATAGGTTAACATATGTTAATGACTTATATATATATGATCCAAATTAGCATATTAGCAAAAAAAAAAAAAAAAAAATGAATTTTCTACTTCATTTGGATTAGGATTTGTATCTCTTGTGCAAGTTGCTTTACTTCTTTCTTAAAACTTTGAGAAAGATAAATTTTTAATAATATTGATTAATACATAAAATGGGAAATATATATATACACAAAAATAAGTAACTTGTTAAAATAAACTCAACTTGGGAAAAATTAAAGCTTTTGTGCTGTTCTTGTGGGAAAACATTAACAAATTTTAAGTTCAAAACATTAATAGTTTTTAACTATTGATAGTTTTGAAAATTGTATGATTAATATTTAAAAACATTTTTTTTTGGCACCAAAAAAGTTGATTTTTTGTTCGCAAAATATTTGCCAAAAAGACGGATGGAATATGTACCTACATGTGTCAAAAAAAAAAAAAAAAGTGAAAATGGCAGTGTTGAAATTAAAAAATCGTCATGTACATAACGCATGATAAGAAGTTAGAACTGTTCCTAAAAAAACTAAAAAATTATTTTAAAAATTTAAACTATAAATTTAGATTAGACTATTTTCGTTTAAATCTGACGTTCTCGTCAACCCAAATACATACAACATCACAAAATTATCAAGCGATGTGAGACTTGTCTCGCTAGCCCTATCATCTAGATTCAGACTCAGTCGAAATTCGTCGCACACTTTCAATTAGTTATTGGCTCTGATACCAAATATAACGACCCGGTCCATTAACAATAATAACTCATTAGCTCAATCCACAGCCCAAAATACTTAAATCTAATTATTATTACTAATGTTCATAACTCATGTAAATTTAATTATCATTTCATTTCTGTGAAATTATTTGGAACGTCGCGGTAAACCTGTGTATGCAAAAAGAAATTTTAAAAGATAAAAATAAAAATTTCTGACTTACAAGACCCAATAATTTTCTGACACATCCGGTGAAACTCTTAGGTAAATTCAAATCAGCAGTCAACACCGACACCCAACAGGTGGGAGCAGAAATTTTGTATTTCGGATGGTTCCAAAACAAAAACTATTGTTATAATATATATATATATATTATTTTACAATATAAGTCTAATAATATAGCATCTTCCCTCTAGACACAATTTTGTAGCATCTTTGAGCGGGTAAGTAATAAAACTTGTCGGCTGAAAGACGGCGTCAGAGGAAATAGTTGGAATTGGACAAAAATCTTAGCAGGAGTTATACCAAGCTTCGCGTGGGAGGAAGGGAGGATACAGAGTTTGAAGGACACTCTATCAGATATGCATTGTAATAGCAGTAGGGATGAATTTAAATGGCGTTGGACAAAGTCTGAAATTTTCACAGTCAAATCTACGTATGCCTTCCTGCAAGAGAGCGGTCAAGTTGACTGTCGCTTTGTTCAGCTGTGGGGTATCAAAATTCTGCTGAAAGTCAAAATTTTCGTGTGGTTTATTCTAAGACGTAGGGTATTGACAATTGACATTTTATTGAGAAGTGGCCGGAATGGACTCGAAAATTGCGTCCTTTGCTCGGGACCAGAGGAGACAGCTGATCATATCTTTTCGTATCTTGTGTTTTTTCGAGATCTTTTCTGGAGGGTTTGCTTCTAAATAAGCGAGATATTCGTAACTGTGTAGCAGTTGATTTGCTCTGGGCGGCAAGCAAACACAAGCAAGGAGCCTTGGGAAGAAGAGAACTCACTACCATTGCTTCTACGTGGTGGATCATTTGGTTGGAGCGTAATGAAAAACGGTTAGAAAACAAGAAGCGAAAAGTCTGGAAAATCTGTTAGCTGTAATTCAGTCAGCACGATTGAACTGGACGCGTTTTCATTTATGTAGTTAAGTTCATTTCTCTATAAATAAAACGGCAGCATGCTGTTTTTTTTCTAAAAAAAAAAAAGACTAATAATATATAACTTTTACGCTGTTATAATCAGAAACTAAGCATAAATAAATAGCATTTTACGTCATAAATTAATCGAATGAATGAACCACGTACCATGCATGCACGAACCAATTAGGATGCTGAATACATTGCCTATCATGGTTAAGGAGTCGTGTTAGTTAACTATGTTTTTGTATTAGAAAGGAAACTTCTCAATTACGCAATAGGTGAGCGCTCACTCAGCACCAAAACCATGCAAAAGGAAAAAAGTATTTTTGCTTAATTATGACTTTTAGCCTATTTTGATTTCTGGTAACCAACAAAGTTCTTTCTCTTGTAAGGATTTTTTTTGTTTTTTTTACTAGTACCTTTAAAAACTCAGCCTATTAGAGCTAATTAATAACTCGTTAATTAATATCAATAACAAAAAATTAATTTGCAATTATGCAATCGTGTGACAATGTAAGTAATTCCAGAGTAATATTCAAAAAATAAATATATTTTTTATTTTTTAAAACAAAATCTTATGGGCATTTGTATTCATGTACTTACTTTTCTATTAACAATATAGAAGTATTTAGGACAACTGGCAAAGGATTTCGAGTTTGAAATTTAGTTGCTTTATATTTTTAACTAAATTTATTTATAAAAAAAAAAAGAAAAAAGAATGAAGCATATAGTATCTCTAGTTTTTATGGGTTAAAGCTGATTTCTTTTAATATTTCCTCCTTAGGAATTCACTATGTTTAGAGGGATCACTAGTATATATTTGCCTTTTTATACATATACTCCAAATTATAAAAGAAAAAAGAAATTAAGCCACAACTTAAATATTACAGAAGCAAATGAATGCATGGCTTTATAATATGACTCACATTCAAATCATTGCTAATTGGTCCACCCTTTCCAGCACAAAAATGTTTCCTTTATCGTCTCTTCCGATACGCAGAGAATCATCAACATATCTGTATATTCTTATCTAGAGAAAACAATACTCAATATAAAGATGAACAATTAATGAGTGCATTATATTTAGATGCAACAATTAGTGGAACTTAATTAGCATTCTAACCGATAAGATCGCAAAAAGGATACGTTATTTCGAGATAACCTTCGGGATTGAATATGGCAAGGAGAAGATCATAATTCTTCTTAAAAAGATTCATCAACTGTAGTATTTTTTTTTTGCACTGTTAGTTGGTGGGACAATATTTTGGTCATATATTGAGAGAGAGATTTTTTTTTTGCATATAGTCTATATGTATATATAGTACATGCATTATATTTTACCTGATCAGGAGTAATAGTTGAATTCTCTAACTTGATCTCCACTCTCTGTTGCAGAACATAAAAAGTGGCTGAGGATGAGAAGTGATTTTATGCTTAGGAAATGCATATTTCTCTCTCTTAAGAATTGAAAAATATGAAAAAAAAAAAAAAGAAAAAAAAAAGAGAAAGAACACTTACTGTTTTGGTTGCAACTTTGTAGGATGCCTCAATTGTTAGCTGCCCTGTCAACAGCTTGAATCCCTTCGCATTGAACTTGATCACATTGATTGCTTTTCCCTTCGAGTGTGGAGAAGGTGATGGTAAAACTCCATTCCATTTCAAATGGATTACAGAGTAATGTGATTTTAATTATAAATATGTAACAAGGATTATTATCGATCGAAGACCAATTTTTACACACAAAAGTAGAAGAATCAAGGAGCAAATTGATGTTTGATTTGAATAGAAGAAACCAGCGGACTAGATGAGGAGCTGATTAAGGAGAAAATTTGCAGTGGTAAATTGCATATGTTTTTTATTCCGATATATTTATAAGATGAGTAGTTGCCTCACCTTTTGAACATCAATTATCTGAAAGGAATCACCTATACTGATGAAGTCGCGCAATCCTAGCTTTGTTCTCTTTGATCCAAGAATTGTGATTGTGCTGTAAAGCAGCTTCCAGTTTCCATCCACCTTTAGTTCTCCACATAGTCAAAATTTAAAAAATAAGTCCAATTTGCGAAAGAGTCGTAAGAAAAACAATTTGAAATAGATCATTTTATTTCTGGCCATACATATTTGACAAACAACCTCGAAGATTTTATACAAAAATGTAATGATCCAACCCCTGCTAAACGATTTTACGGTGGAGATTAGATACCGCGTTAAGTGGTAACATAAAAGGTAACAGATGCAGATTTAACCAGCTGCTATTGTGCTATATATTCAAAGAGAAGGATATTTATTGTATGCCCACAAATGCTTAATTTCACATTGTGAGAGTTTGTTAGTTACCTTATCTAGTAAGTGATCAGTAGGTTGTGGTGTGGGATTCTGGCGCTCGAGCTGCTGCACCAACACCTCGATCTCCGACTTCTTCTTAGATGTCACCCCAAATACCCCCCTGTCAATGCCTTTGTAATTTCACCACATTGGCTATAATAAAATAGCAAACACAATTTGTTCTCCCTGAACTACTTGTACTGTGTCACCAACCTCGTAATGCTCCGTAAAGTGCCTCTTTAATCTCGTCGACGGTCGCGTAATCTCCTCCTTTATCGTCCAATTCTCGGTCACCGGAATCTCTTAGTAATGCATGAATTGATGTTGATGCTGTGGTAGAGTACGGAGAGGCTCTTTTCCAGAATGAACATGAACATGAACATGAACATGAACATGAACATGAACATGGACATGGACATGGATGGTGCCTCATTGTAGAGTTGCTGATGCATTGTTTGGCTATGCTTCTCATTGGTTTAATGCAGTGTGGTGGCCGAAAAAAGAGAGTGATTGCCATGAGAGAGAGAGAGAGAGAAGGGGCCAGTAAGGTTTTTTCATGAGATGGCAATTTTAGCCAAGTAAACACGATTCAAGGATAAATAGAAAAAAAACAGTGGCCACACATTGCTTAGCGCACCATGATTGTCGAGACACAGGTTAGTGACTCAGGGCCAAGCCCAACATGGATCGGATGAACCCGAAACCCAATATGAATGTGGTTTGGTTCTTGCCGGTCCAGGCCCAATAATAAAAGGCAGTCCTTTCTAAAGATTCAAAGTCCATTTTGCTGACGCTGTATGTTATTCGGAGTTTCATTGAAGGAGTCGGGCAGGACTGATTTATGCTTGTTGGCCGGGCCTGATGTGCAACCCAATGGGCCCTAAACTATAGCGGGAACCAAATTGGCCAGCCCCAATATGGACCCAACAAGTCTAGTGATATTACATACGCTATTTTCAAAAAAAAATACCCTGGTGTCTTTTTTGGTGACTTTTTTTTTTTTTTTTTTTTTTTTTTACGTGTGTGTTTAAGTTATTTAAATCAGTTAAGAATTCGCTTGTTAATGAATCATCAATAGCTAATGAAGCTTTTAAGTTTAACAGAGTATCTTAAATCATATAAAAAGCTTGAGGGGACTATTTCAATATTGCTAATAATTGAGGGGCTCCCTTCTTTGTTTCGGATCTGTACGTGATCCTGTACATAGTAATGGATTTAATCATGTACATGTAGCATTTTCCTAAATACTTTGGTACAGCTTTATGAGAAATATATTTAAATATATGAATAATGAAAATTAACTCGTTTCGAGAATAAGTAAAATATAAGATATATATCTAATTTTGAATATACAAAATATATTTACTTTGTGTATATTTAAAATTAAATATATATTTTACACTTATCTATTCTGGAATGAAATAAATTTTACTAATCACTTCGAAAGAGTAATACTATATGTACATTTATTTTTGGATATATATATCTTACACTTTATTCATCCATGAATTCACTTGAAAATGATCGGTAAAATTTATGCCAATATAAAATAAATGCGGTGTAAGGTATACACCCATCTGGGATGTTACATCAAGCAATTTCATAGAAGAGAATTTTCTTTTCGCCCCCGAAGGTTTAATATTTTAGCGCTCCGATCCCCTTTCTCTGGTTCTTCCCCACCCTTCGTCGCGCGTTCGCCTCTTCTTCAAACATCTCCCCTTTTGTCTCCCTCGACCCCGTTTCCTCTCTACTCTTCTCGACGCTCTTTGATCCCTCGATACGTGCTCCAACGAAGTGTGATGAGCGATCCAATCCGATCGATTCGCCCCTCTTTGTTCCAATCCATCGCTCCTTCGCATGGGTGTTTAAGCGGAAACCCTAGGTTCCGATTTGTTAGGGTTTCGCTCTGATTCACGGGATTCGGCGTTGTTTCCTGTTGCAATGACGCATCGGGAGGACGAGGAGCTCGAGATGGCCCTGCAAATGAGCCTGCAGGGCGCGCCACCGGAGGCGAAGCGGAGCAAGCCGCGGGAGAGCGCGGAAGAGTCGGTGGAGGCGAGGAACCGGAGGATGCAGCGGGAGCTCATGGCGGCGGCGGCGGAGAAGAGGATCAGGGCGGCGGCGGAGAGGAGGAACCTCAGCCCGGCGCGGCCGATGACGACGGGGGAGGAGGAGGCGAAGGGGAAGAGCGGCACGGTGGCGGTGGAAGTTCCTGCGCTGTCGAGAGCCGAACCGGATAGTTGTCGGTTGGTGAACGTAGAGGAGGTAGAACGAAGGGTTGTTGTGGATGCTGGGGAGGAGTTGTCTCCTTCAGTCGCGAATGAGCTGTTTCTGATGATGTTCGGTAGCACCGTGACCAAGAGTGTCCTGGCGCAGTGGAGCAATCAGGGTATCAGGTATTTTCCATCAAAATGTTACCTTTTGTTTCTTTTTCTGGTTCTTGTTACTCATCAATCAAAAGCGTCTCCTTTCCATTTTCTTTTTGTTCAGATAAAATGCATCCTTTTTTTGCAAGTTTCATCATGCAGTGATCTTCATGCTAGTATCATCTATTGTGGTGACTAAGTTCTCTTTGAACCCTACGAAATGTTTTTTAGGATTTGAGTAAGCAGAGCGTCTTATCATAGCGTCATGGTTTTGTTAAGTTGAAGCCAAAATTTTCTAGGAGTCTTCATTTTTTGAGAATAAACAAAGCTGTTGGCTGACACTATCCTAATAAGTGTAGCTCGTTGAAAATGGTTATAGCATGGTAATGCACATAGTTTTTCCAGAAAGGAACCAAAGCACACTGGGAAATTATGGATCTTCCGACCAGCATGTTTCAAACCAATACAACTGAAATTAACACTATACTGATCATCTAGTTTTGCTTCCTAGCAAGATTTGACCTCTATCAAACCAGGTTGAGTCCTAAATTTTATCCCAAGGATTGTTCGTGCTGCCCATGCAGTACCATGCTGGGGCCGTGCCGGCACAGGGCATGGGGTCGTGCCGACACCGTATTGTCAAAATATATATTTTTTAAAATATCTTTTACTTTTTTAAGGTAAAAAGTTTTATAATTTTTTTTTCCATATTTAAAATATGTAAATCTTGTAAATTTTCTTACATTTGGAACAATTAGTGAGCTCCATTATATAATAAGATCAACTTTAAGTAAAAATATACAAATAAGAAGATTTCCTCCAATTTCTTTATCAATTTGGATCTAGTGAATGTACCCGTGATAGTTTTTTCCTACAAATTTTTATCCAATTATGATTTTGGTTTTGGTTTCATACATATACTTTCATGATATATATTAAATGGTTTTTTTAGTTATGATTATGATGGTTATGGCTCTATTCCTACTAAATAGTGTGAGATACAATATATAAACTACTTTTATAGTCATTAGAGATATTAAAACACTCTTAAAAAACTAATTTTTTATGATAATTTAATAATAAAAAAAAATTGCCAATGTGCCAATTGCGTGCCACCAGCACAGGGGATCGTGTTGGCATTGGGATGCCCCGTGCTGCAAGCTCACCGCAAGGCCTTGCCAGTAGCAGGACAATCCTTGTTTTATCCTTTTTCCTGTAACGAGATATGTATTTATATGGAATAATGAATGCAGGTTCAGCTCTGACCCAGAAACTTGCATGGGTCTGGTTCAACATGAGGGAGGTCCTTGTGGTGTCCTGGCAACCATACAGGTTTTATCTTTTTTATAACATTTAATCCAACTATAGTATTATATTATTAGGCTTTATGAGTGCTCCTTTAACAATTTTATTGCCTGTTCCTCCTGCTGTTTTACTGTTTGGATGATTTTAATGTATCACATTATTGCTTTAACACAAGCATCCAAAGAATGATGAAAGAACAAGGATTTTTTTTTTTTTTTTAACTTCCATGTAAAATATAGGGAAGGTTTGACTGACCTCATGTTCTTCCTTTAGCACTCAATTTCCTTTCTGCAAACATTACTGGAATGGCATATATATTTTATCTTTAATTTGATGTTTATTTGTCTCTTCCATAACACTTTGATCAACATTCTCTATTTATGTTATTCCCCTACTCGACATAAATTACTTAGATAGCATATATATTTTCTTTATTTGCCTCTTTCAGAACACTTTAAAACTTGATTGCTACCTAATGGTGTGCTTTTCATGAAAATTCTTTACTGTGTTATTCCCCTACCCAACATTATGATTTATAGTGGTAATCAGTATCTAAACCATCCTGTAGTACAATAATTATTTGCGTAGAATTGTGCCGGTTGGCCTGATTTGATGCCCATCAAGTTGCGACTTTGTTTGGTTAGCCTTGATTTCTTGTTAAGAATTTATGATTTTGTTTTCTGTTTGGAAATTTCTGTGGGAAGTTTATTTGAAAAATGACTTCTACTGGTTTTTTTGTGCACTCGCCATCAAGAAGATGCTGTATGTGATTTTAATTGGTCCTTGGCACATGTTATTGTTAGATTTATTAAGATGACTGATATAGATAAATTTAATGTAGTAATGTGAGACGATCAATAGCATTTAATAAAGAAGTGTTCATTTTGAGTTTTTTTTTTTTTTTTTTTGTAGGTGTACCGGATCTTTTGACAGCCATTATTGTCTTGTATTAGTTGAGTTTTTTCTTATATTTGATTCTTTGTTTATGCAGGCCTATCTCCTCAAGTATCTTTTGTTTACTCCTGGTGATTTGGGTAAAAGATTTCAGCGAAGCTTTCATGCTGCAAGTGATAATTTTGCTTTTATAACAGAAGAGAGAAAGGCAAGGTGAATTTTCAACTGATATGAAATATTATCTGGCAATTTAGACCCAGACTGTATTTCAGTGGTTAAGAGATGCTTGTAGTCCAATTTTGTTTTCTTTTTGTTTACACGTGGTTTAATTTCAGCTTGATGCTTTCCTCCATGATCTTTTAGCTTGGTTTAAAAAACCTGAAACTGATTCTTTTGGGTTTTGGCTGGTGCCCATCAATATGAACTTAGTGTCTGAAATCAATTGGGGAACATTTCAGTTTCATTTAGGATGCATTTATAGGCGGCTTTGCTTTTGAATGTTACTCAACTTAGATAAATTACCATAAAAGAGACATTCCAGTGGATGACAACATGAAACTTTTGCTATGATATTTATACAAGTAGCACGAAATATCAGTTTTAACATATCAAAATGTTGTTCAGTCATGTTATATGAAAATTTTTGAATTCTTTGTAGATATTTGACCATTTTGACGATGTTGGAGGCTTCTCAACCAAGAAACTAGACAGTCTTACCTGGCGTTGATACATAGAAAAGTTATCATCAAGTTAGACTAGGGTCAGATCTAATTGAAATGAAACTGAGATTATTACAATTCTCGAAACTGCTGATATTGAAACTCTAGGTCTACACATCAAATTCAAAGCTAGGCCCATGATTCGATTCGAACGTTGTCTTTGAGAGCATTCATTTTTCTGATCTGTGCATACATACTATCTCAATTTCAAAGTAAGAATTAATATACTAGTGTTTTTTTTTAGGGTCTTTGTTTGCCAGTTCTTTTTGAGTTGGTTTAGCATATGCTTTCTAATTTCTTTAAGCAGTCGTGTTGAAGTTGAGGTTTTTTATATATTCCTTTCAATCATCCTGGAATGCAATTTCTATGGCTGCACTATTTTGGTATTAGTAGCATAATGTCATTTATTTATTCATTTGTTCATTGATTGGTTTAACAAACTGACATATTGTTTTGAGTTTCTCCTACCCCTACCAATGGATTTTTCTCGCTTCTGAATCCCAAGTACTGACTACGAGTTTGGTTTTCAGAGCTTTGGTTGACAGTATGGTAGAAATATTATTCTTATGTGGAAGTCGAAAAAATGCTGTGGTTGCATTTCTCGGAGGTTTAAGCCTTGATGTAGATGGTGGATGTGAAGCTGATAAGAATGAGGTGAAAACTATTTGTTATAATTATTCTTGCTGATGCTATTTGTTATGGATTTTATGTACTAAATCCATTGGGCCGCTGGTTACCAGGCCATTGCCAAGGTTTTAGAAGGCCTTTCGATTGAATCAGCTTCGGATTTTCTTAAAGTTCTTCGAGTCAAAAGATACACTTCATGGAAAACTGCTTTTGATCATCTTATGTCGGCACTTCCTCTATTTCAAAGTCGTATGGGAGCAATGCTATTCGTTATATCTGCTCTACTCTCACGAGGGCTGGTATGTTAAATAAGCGTACAATATTTTTAGCATTACATTTTGTAAATTACTTCCATTTTTTTCTTTTCCCTTTGTGAGCTTGCACAAAACTTTCTAGCAGCAGTTTGATTTTCTGGTTTTTTTTTTTTTCTAATTTGTTTTGTTGATTTGTCTTGTAGTCGAAATTATTAATCTTCATTCATATGATGATGTAGGATTCCATCCAAGCTGACAGGGACGATCCCAGCTTACCACTGGTCACAGCTCCATTTGGGCATGCTTCACAGGTATGCCTCGCTTAACAAGCATTTTATTGTCTACCAACCAATTTCTAACACTTGTACCACTGAGTTGGAATACCAAATGCCATTATGACTATTTCTGACATTTGATTTAAAAAAATTTGGAGGCTCTCTCTAGTACCAATATGGTTCTGGAAGTTTCATTATGCTTATAGCTTTAATTAAATCTGTCAGCCTATGATAGTCTTTTAGATTTCTGGTCATCTCTGTAATCAAATTCACGGCTTTAGCTGTCACTTTTCAGTAGTCTTAAATTGGTTAATGTGAAGAAAGTGCTTGGAAATATAAGAACTGGCATATCTGTATTGGTAATCTGGGCCTTAAGTATTTTGGGTCATGTGGTTAAAGGGTCAATAGTTGGTGTGTTACAGAAGCAAACGCTTTTAACTTTGTGGTAAAATATATTATTAGATGTCTGTCAAATTTTTTAATGGCATCGTCAATTTGTAGGAAATCGTGAATCTACTTCTCTGCGGCCAGGCTGTTCCAAATGTATTTGATGGCAGGATGGACCTCGGCGGGGGCATGTTCCTTAAAGGCATACCCACTGCAGTAGAGGTAGGATTCCTTACCCTGTTGGAATCCCTAAACCTATGCAAAGTCGGTCAGAGCCTAAAACACCCAAAATGGCCAATTTGGGTAGTTGGCAGTGAATCTCACTACACCGTCCTTTTCGCCCTTGATCCCTCTGTCCAAGAAGAGAATGAGCTCGAACAACGCGAATCAAGAATCAGGAGGGCATTCGACAGCCAAGATCAAAGCGGAGGGGGCGGATTCATCAGTGTCGAGGGTTTTCATCTAGTAATAAAGGAGGCCAATATTAATTTCCCTCCTGAAAAGATTGAGAATTTATGTAGTACAGGATTCATTGTATGGAGCGAGTTTTGGCAATCCTTGCTCGAATTGGATAAGAACTTGGGCGGTCTGAAGGATCCCAGTGGTTTAATGGGAAAGAAGCAGTTCGATATATACCACTTCAATGGAATCGCTAAGTCTGTGCTGAACGGGGCTTTAACTGCTGGAGGGGAAAGCCCGGCACAAAGGCCGAGACTTTGTAAGTTGCACGCACTTGTCCCTCCTAGATGGACCCAAGAAGAGTTTCTCGCTGACATGGCAACTGCCTCTTCTAGTAGTGAGAAGGATAGTCAGGTTTCTCAGCACGCACCTTTGGTGGATTGCATTAGAACACGGTGGCCACGCGCCGTTTGTAGCTGGATTGGAGATTCACCGAGTATTGTATGAAGAGATCTGTCCGGTGCTTTACTATAACTTGTCCAGGACGTTGGCCCAACTTCGTCGTTCAGCATGAGTATAGCATTGCAACTAAATGCGGGACAGTTGTTGTAATTTTATCAGCTTAAGTTATTTTCTTTATTGTATTATTATATTGAAATTGTGAAATTTCAAACTACAACCGTGAGTTCCCTCCCCCTCCCCCCCCCCCCCACTACCGGATTCTCCCAGATTGTTTCTACTTTCTTTTGGCTTTACTCGGTATTTATTTTGTCCAGTATACTGTAGTTTGCTAACACGTTCTTTGCCACATATTGATGTTATTGTTTAAGGTGGGTTGCAATTTATCACCTAGGAAATTTACTGCGTACAAAAAGCTGTACATGTGCACTACTATTGCATACAAATATCATTTAATTATTGGGGTTTTTCATGTTCACTTTGTAAAGTTGGTTGAATCTGAATGACTTGGAAAATCGTTAGGTTTGTTCATGCTGTTGTTACTTTGGCTGTGATATAGATAAACAATGCTCAAATGAAAATTTTTGTTCCTACATGTTAGGAATTAATAATCCTTGGATAACTGATTTTTGATGGCTTATAAGCTGTTTGGATTCTGGAACAGGAGTGGGCAAATCATGATCCTTTCTTTGTTCAGGAATCCTTTTCCGAGAACACGTTTTTTTTTTTTTTTTTTTTTTTTTTTTTTTTTTTTTTTTTTTTTTTTTTTTTTTTTTTTTTTAATGTTTTAAAGCTCAATAAAATCTAAAGCTATTCTAGACACTGACCCTTGTCCTAATGAGAGTGTAGTAGAATTTTGCATTGAGAAATTACGTCGTGAATACAGAATATTAGATTGGTCTCTACTAACTCATGGGACACTGTCACACTGACACTTCTGTGGTCCACATTCCACAACCCGTTTCTAAAAATGGATTATGTACATTTCTTCTTTCTTTAAATTTAATGAAGGCCGAAAGTGGCAAATTCTTTTTTTATTTTTCCTATATATGAAAAAATTACTCACTGGAGGTTTTATGAAAAATTTCCTAATGTAGTTTGTATCTCTCGCCCATTGTGGGGACCAAGCAAAAGTACTCTGGAAACCCTCATAAACCAGTATTCCTTATGATAGCTACAACCACCAAAAATTTAGGGCCCCTTTTCCATGGCTCATAGTTTCCATCTAGGTTCTTGCTTAACCTATTTGTTATGGTCGCCTCACGTGTTACATCAACATGCGATTAGTGGAGAAATGTTATCGCTTCCAAGTTAAAAGTAATACCGAGTTTGCTCGCTAGCCGTTAATATTTAGCTACTTATATAAACCACATCTCCCTTGGCTTCCCGGACGCCACACCTGCTTGGAGTGGTTGGCATTTTGATAATTTCGCAAAGATCAGAGGTTCAAATTTTGTAATTTATGGGTGATTGAGTAATCTTATACGTACCGTTGTTTGACTAATGTTGCACTGGAGAATTTTGCTTACACCAAAATATGGAATGCCCTTTACAGAGCAGTTTATAACAAGAAATCGGAAAGAACTAACTCGGTAATTTACATATGTTTTCTAGTACTAGATTTAAAGTTTGTTTGGTTAGATTGAAAGAAAATTTTAAAAATGAACCCATCCCAACCCTCCCCGTAGACGCCCTACACTCCATACTAGTTATAGTAATTAACTTTCTGGATTATACCACACCACTTTCCATGCAATGCAATAATTTCTCAACAGTTAAAGGAACTCTGGAGTCATTAGAGACAACGCCATGTTCACAGCACTAGAAACATATATGGAAATAGGAGTAAACACTCCACGCGCGCACACGTGAGAGGCGATGAGCTTTAGATTCCCTTACAGGGGCACACATGAGAGGCGATGCGCTTTAGATTCCCTTACAGGGGGCACATGATTCACTAACAAATGGAGGTGTGGTCCCTCCACATTTTATGAGATGCTCAGCATCGTTGCAAACCTACCAGCTTTGTCGTACCAAACAAAGTAAGCAAAGGGGGTGCCCTTGAAGGCAAAAACGATCTGCAGCAGTTAGGTGTGGCGAGAGCGTAAGCAACTAAATCAACTACTGCAGCTCAATGTAAGTCGCACTTAATCAGCATAAAGAAAATTCATCCTCTGAAAAGAGCCGATCTAAGGTGATACACAATCTTAATCTAAACCTCTAAAACCTAAACCTGGAAGAAGTAGAGCCACGCAAGTTAACTTGCAACACTTTCGAAGAACGTATACAAGTCCCGTATATCAAAAAAAAACTACAATTGAGTCTCAATCAAAAACCATTTATTTACTTGTATTTGAGACCTTGAGATCTCTTTAGAAATCAGATGGAGAGAGAATATCAAGGCTTGCCGCATTTATAAATCACAACCGTCCAGAAGCATCATTATGCAGAGAGTTGTTAGAAAGCTCTGCAACTACCAACAAGCTTCACAAGCAATGTAGGTGAAGAGATATTACTAGGTCATATAGCAGCCACTGAATAATATTGATAGTGCTAAAAAGTACAAATATGACTCATGAAGCAGCAAATTCAACAATACCATCTTAATAATCCACAACAAATCTCAACTTGAAAAGCTTAACATGACTCAGACTCAAAAACTGCCTGAAGATAGTAGGAAAAAAAGAAAACAACTTGCCAATCCAGGAAATTTAGAAGCACTTCCGGTGAACAATGGATGGGCCGGATTCATCGTACTCGCCCTTTGAAATCCACATCTGCATTATCACGCATTAGAGGATTCACAGTTAGCATATAGAAGAAACAAATTAACCGAGACTAATTTTTTCTGGAGGAAGAAAACTAAGTTACAATAACTGGTGATTTGATGTGTAATCCTAAAAGAAATTCATGGCTTACATACAAGCATCCTCCCCGAGACTCAAATGTTAATTTCAGTTATGTCCTCAAAAGTTCTAATCTTAGCAACTTAGTTGCTAAAGAGCTTGTTGAAGGTAATTAAATCAAACTTTCAGGGAGTAACTGAAATCAGGATCAAACTTCAGGGGCGGGATTTCCAATTAACCATAAATTCAGCGTTAGGAAATGAATTATACCTGCTGGAAAGTACTGAGGGAAGCAAGGATGGACCCTCCAATCCAGACACTGTATTTGCGCTCAGGTGGGGCGACGACCTTGATCTTCATGCTGCTCGGAGCAAGAGCAGTGATCTCCTTGCTCATACGATCAGCAATACCAGGGAACATAGTCGTACCACCACTAAGCACGATGTTACCGTACAGGTCCTTCCTGATATCCACATCGCACTTCATGATGGAGTTGTAAGTGGTCTCGTGAATACCCGCAGCTTCCATACCAATGAGAGATGGCTGGAAAAGCACTTCTGGGCAGCGGAACCTTTCAGCTCCAATGGTGATAACCTGGCCATCAGGCAGCTCGTAGGTCTTCTCAACAGAGGAGCTGCTCTTGGCAGTCTCGAGCTCCTGCTCAAAGTCAAGCGCCACATAGGCCAGCTTTTCCTTCATGTCCCTTACAATTTCCCGTTCAGCAGTGGTGGTGAAAGAGTAACCTCTTTCAGTGAGGATCTTCATCAGGTAGTCAGTGAGATCACGGCCTGCAAGATCCAGACGGAGGATGGCGTGGGGGAGGGCGTAGCCTTCATAGATGGGGACAGTGTGGCTCACACCATCACCAGAGTCCAGCACAATACCTGGCAAATAAGTAACAAATGGAATAAAGCAAGAGCAATTTTTCATACATTTTGACATGATTTTTACTAAACAGGTGTGCCTGAAAATCCTGAATTTTTGCATATCTCATCCAAAAACTTAATTTTTAACAAATATACCTTAGTTCTTACAGAAATGGCCCTCCTTTAAAACTTCTTACGTTATGAAACCAACTTCCAGCCATGAATTGGATAACTCCAAAGATGTTATTATAATATTTTGTGTGAAACAGTTTTTTCCAGGAACAAAAGCGAAAATTCACATTTATGTAATCAGACGATTTTGCGTGGATATTATATGTTCGTAAAGCCCTTAAAATTTCATATGAAAATTGAGGAATTCACTCTACGGTGTCAGAATGATTCGTACCAGTGGTACGACCGCTAGCATAGAGGGAGAGCACGGCCTGGATGGCGACATACATGGCAGGGACATTAAAGGTCTCAAACATGATTTGGGTCATCTTCTCCCTGTTAGCCTTGGGGTTGAGAGGGGCTTCAGTGAGCAACACAGGGTGTTCCTCAGGAGCAACACGGAGCTCGTTGTAGAAGGTGTGGTGCCAGATCTTCTCCATGTCATCCCAGTTGCTGACAATGCCGTGCTCAATTGGGTACTTGAGGGTGAGGATACCCCTCTTGGACTGGGCCTCATCGCCCACATAGGCATCCTTCTGCCCCATGCCCACCATCACACCAGTGTGGCGGGGACGACCCACAATGCTGGGGAAGACCGCTCTCGGTGCATCATCTCCAGCGAAACCAGCCTGGTTGGTAAATGAAATGCATTATTTCTGTTATTTGGAGATTATTTGTATAAGATGTTTGTCTGAAAAATAGGGTAGATTGCTGACCTTGACCATTCCTGTTCCATTGTCGCAAACGAGAGGCTGGATATCCTCAGCATCGGCCATTTTTTATGGATCTGCTATACAAAAATTAAAACCCAAAATATGCACAGATAGACTGATAAGCATCAGAAACTCAACAAAAATTCCATCAAAGAAGAATTATGAAACCACTTTCGTCTTCTTTGATTTAGAGGTATAACTATTGATTGTTTCAGCTATGTGCAACTAGATCGTTGAAAAGCAAGATTTGCACCACATATTTATTAAGATGTATACAGATGTTGTTAACAAGAAGGATGTAGAATTGAATCACTGATACGTTTATTTTATATTAAGGACAAATCTAAAATTTTCACATATCGAGCTCAAAAAACAATCTTTTCGTGTTGTTTAGGAGTGACCGCAACTTCACAATGCATTAGACCTACTAAGTCCATCACCATTAGATCTGTTAAAACAGATCAATCACTAGGCATTTACAACCCTACTAGAACTCATATCGCCATATGAAGCATAGGAATTTTACATATAGTTCAGATCTAACTACCAGAATCAACAATCCATGAGGACAACATCGATCAACAAATTTCATCGCGGAAGCATAAAATGAGGTAAAAGAGACCTAAAAAATAAATCCATCAAAGCAGCACCAAACATCACACTACAGGGGAAAACCTACGGATCACACAGATCTAACAAATCAACAACCACAGTGTACGGATCATCGATTATTCGAGCTATTCCTGCACATTCTCACCCTAAAACACACCATCCACACATCAGATGCGACAAACACTAGATCTAATCACCATAAATCCCTGATAAAAGCACACTTGTGAAGAGATCGAACAGATCCTTCAGAAAAAACCCTCAGATTCTTCTAGATCTCCATCAGATCTACGACTTTCGGCTCAAAAAAGCTATAAATCAAATGGAGATCCCAGATCCGAGCTATTCTCGCACGGATCGAAGGGGAAGAAGAGAGTGATAGGAGATCGGCTTACCCTAAGAGAGCTTGGAGACGATCTTGGGCACGACTCCCCTCTTCCTCTCCTTCGAGATCGCGGAGCTCTCTCGAGATCAAAAGAATGGCGACCAGAGATAACAGTAAGGGGACTCCGGCCCTTTTATAGAAGGCGAGGAGTGCCCTGAAAAATTGGAAAAAAAAATTTATTTATTATTATTATTAATTCGAATAAAAACCCCGCTTTATTTCCCTCCGCTAAAATTTCTGTGGCCGCATAATTTTATGTCAAAAAAGATAAGTAAAAAAAGAAGAATAAAAAAAAAAAATTAAAAGTGCACGGAAACCCCTCAACTATGGGGCGTTTATCAATCAACTCCATGAAAAGTGATGAAAACCCCTCACCTTTCAATTTTTTTGAATAGTGATTCGAATCGAGTTCTTTATTGTCAAACAAATAATTTTCATTATGATCATCAGATTTTAATAAAACTTGTAATTCAAATAATGTAAATATATCTTAAATTAAAATAATTAGAAATTTAGAGGTTCACTTGAGAGCTCCTTATACTTTAGGGGGCTCTCCATACATTTCCACGAAAAAAAAAAAAAAAAAATTGAAAAGAATAGCGTAAGATGAGCTGGCGAGGGAGTGAAACGATGACCGTAGATGTTTTCCGATCGGGAGGATCCTGCCCGTTGGATTGGGACACGTCAGCGCGGTGGGGTCGGGGCCAACGTGCGGTGGGCACCGCGGGCGTGCACTCACGCCAACCCGGTCAAACCAGCCCATTCTTCGCTGGCACTGCTGAGCCCCTAAATTTCCTTTTTGCCCCAGCTCATTTTTAGAAATTATTATTCTTATTTTTAATTATTATTATTATTATTATTATTATTATTATGTAGTAATTAATTAGGATTTGTGGTGTGTTTAGTTATTCGTGGTTTTCGGATCTTGAAATAGTGAGTGCACTGGGTCGTAGTTTGCTGCTACCGTTAAGGATCTTCTTGAACCGAATAGGTCTCCTTAATTTGTGTTTGACTACGAATGCTAGAGGAATTTATATAAATTTTCAATTCATTTTAGTCCACCATTTGACTCTAATTTTTAATATTTTTAATATTAATATTAACAAAAAAAAAACAACATAAAATTTATATAATTAATTACAAATTTTGTAGACATTGGGTCGAATAGTTAATTGAAATAGATAGATTACCAAATGGTGCAATTTCCATTAATCCTCCATTTCCTCAGGTAGTTGTTCACAGAGTAATCAAATTCAAAGGCAAAAAAAAAAAAGAAAAAAAAGAATAATTATCAAAAAGGATAAAGAATTTCATTGGGATCTTAAAATAATTAACGAATAAAACCACCTTTTAGAGCACCAAACGTGAAGTCCTTTTATGGATACGTGGGTCCCAAATGTGCGCAAGGGAGGTTTGTTAAGCATCATCAGTGCATTAAGCACAGCTGTTAATACGGTTACATGTTGTAGGAAGTGCACATGGGTTCATGTGCTCTCTCACTAACATGAAGGGGGTAGGGGGAGGAATTATGAACTCTGTGTGGGATGAGAAAGAAAATTATTGCCTACAACCAGTATATCCGAAATATCTTATTAATCGTCTAAAATCAGAATAAAATTTAGAACACGTGCTTTGAAAATATACTACAGAGACATGATCAAACATTGATTGATGAAAAAAATTGGATGTGACATATGAGATGAACTCGTACACCAGGCGTGGGCAATAGTTTCTGGGATGAGAAGGTTGGAAATCACAGGGGAAGCTCATGAGGTGTCCCTAAACAAAGGTTTTAGTATTCACTCTTTATTAATGATGCATTATTATCCAAACTAAAGCTGAACTAATGTGCATGCTGTTCTCATGGACCATTTTGCATCTTTATTACCTGGTAAAGAGAGTGGTGATCATGTCCATAAGCCACAACATGCTGATTCATATTGTGCTATGTTTTCCCCTATTGTTTATCTGTTTGCAAATTTGTAAATCCAGAAAAATCTAGATGATTTTTTTTTTTATTTTTCCAATTAGCAACTGATTACGACCTTGGGCCGCAACGTTTTGGCGACTGGAGTGAACTTTTTCGCTTACGTCGCGTCTCCGACGCTGACCGTGAGAAGCTCTCTGCTCCCTTCAATATTGAAGAGATCAGGGCAGCGACGTTCCAGCTAGGGGGGGACAAAGCTCCTGGGCCTGATGGCTTTCTCCTTAGTTTTTACCAAACTTTTTGGGATACCCTTAAAGATGATGTGGGAAAAAAATTTCTGGACCTGCACGAGGGTCGATGCTTCATAGGTCCCATCGACTATTCCTTTGTTTGCCTGATCCCCAAGAAGAAGGGGCAAGCGAAAGCTAGTGATTTTCGTCCGATTAGTTTGCTGAACAGCATCCAGAAGATTATTTCAAAAGTCCTGGCCAACAGATTAGCGCCGGCGTTATAGTCTTTGATCTCACACTCTCAGTCCGCCTTTCTTAAAGGGAGGAATATTTCTGACGCTTTTGTTACGGCCTGCGAACTCGTTGGGTGGGGAGGTAGAACTAAGAACGAAGGCGTCAGAGTGAAAGTTGACTTCGAGAAGGCGTATGACAGAATCAATTGGGCCTTCCTGGGGAAAGTTATGGATTGGTGGGGTTTTCCTGACATTTGGTGTGGGTGGATACGACAGTGTGTTGAAAACGCTAAAGCGGCGGTGTTAGTTAACGGGGATGTGACCAACTGGTTCAAAACTAAGAGAGGCGTAAGACAGGGTGATCCTCTAGCCCCTTATCTGTTCCTGATGGTGGCTGAGTGTCTTGCAAGGATGGCGGATGAAGCGGTCAAAAACAACCTTTTGAGGGGCGTAGGGCCGACTGATGACTGTCGGATCCCGCTAATCCAGTATTCGGACGACACCTTCTTTTTCTGCGAAGCTAAGAAGAAGTATGTGAGGAACCTTAGATTCCTGTGGCTACTATTTGAGTGGGCGACGGGCCTTAAAGTTAGTAAGGAGAAATCTGAATTATTCTATACAGGCAGTCACGAGCATAAGGCGGCTAGTCTAGCGAATATCCTAAATTGCAGAGTTGGATCTTTTCCGACGAAGTACCTCGGGTTGCCACTATCCATCAAAAAGACGAGTAAAGAGGAATGGAGCGGGGTCATCAACAGAATGTGTAGACGAATCGACGACTGGCATGCCAAACTCCTGTCTAGAGGAAGGAAACTTACGTTGGTGAACGCAGTCCTAACCAACATCCCCATCTACCTTCTATCTATCTTCAAAGCTCCTATCTGGGTGTTAAAGAGGATCGAGGCCCTCAGAAGGGATTTTTTTTTGCTTGGGGACTCACACCTGAATAGGAGGGGGAGGTTAGTCGCTTAGAAGAATATGTGCATGGGAAAGATGGAAGGTGGACTGGGGATTCTAGACTTAAGCTTGATGAACGACGCACTTATGACCAAATGGTGGTGGAGGTTTCTCACGAACCCTCAGCTTCAATGGACCAATTTGATTAGAACGGTATACTACGCGAAGAGAAAACCTTTGTGGGAAGGGAGAGCGTTTAGGCCGGCATCACAGTGGTGGAGAGATGTTATCAGCATTAAGAGTGCTTCCGAAGTGGGGTTTCATACCAACTTAGGAACGAAAAATCTATCAACTTCTGGTCAGATAGATGGTGTGGCGGGTTGACCTTAAAGTTTCTCTTTCCTGAGGTTTTTAACTCCGTGGAGAAGAAATCCTTACGTGTCGGCGAGTGCTTTGGGCGTAACGGATGGAATTAGAGGAAAATCCTGCGCGGAACCTTGCGGGGGGGGCGACGGAGAACCGGCTGCGCTCGACAGTTGTGGGAGCTTAAGGTGCTGCTGGCGGGGGTCACTTTAGGGGCCGGAAACGATGTTGTGCAATGGAGGTGGCACGATAAGGGTGTTTTCTCCGTTAAGTCTACCTACTCGGTACTTAGTGACGGGGGCACTAGGGATCTGTACGCCAAGTCGCTTTGGAGTTTGCGGACGTCGATGAAAGTACAGATTCTCGTATGGTTGGTGCTCAAAGGTCGTCTTCCCACAACTGACTATCTGGTCAAGAGGGGATGGGTGGGGGTGCACTCTCTGCGTGCTTTGTGGTTGCGAGAACGAGACTGTTGATCACCTTTTTGTCAGTTGTGTTTTCTCGCGTTTCATTTTGGCAATGGGTGACGGTGCCATCTGGCTCGAGAACGACGCTGCAACTGCTCGTGGTGTCTGGGATAGGGGGTTGGCTTCAAAGGAGTCGGCGGGTAGGGATAAGATGCTAACGGCCCTTTCGGCGACTTGGGCGGTTATTTGGTCTGTCAGAAATAACTCTATCTTTCGCCATGCTAACACCGATCCAATTAACGCCGTTAGTTGGGTCAGAAGAGACCTACTTCTGTGGGAAGGTTTGAAGTGAGAGGTGGGAGTGTGGTCGGGATTGCTTGTTTCTTGCCCTCTTTAGTCGATCTCTTTTCCTTTCTCTTTTGTTATTGTTTGTTACTTTTTATTTACGGCTTTTTTTGAGACCTTGCTGTCTCTCTCTTGTTAGCTTAATTCACTTTCGTTATGAATGAAGCGGATAGTGTGCTACCTTTTTCTCAAAAAAAAAAAAAATCAACTATATTTTGAGATAAATTATGAAATAATTTGAAGTACCGCATTGATATTTCTGGAGCTCATGGATAAGATGTCGATAATTTAAAACCAAACATTAAATTTTTTTTTTTTTTAAAGGTTATTAAATCCTAAAGAAAATTATAATATTGAGCTATTTTTGGGAGTTGGACTATTTGGGCCAAGAGGCCCAAGTAGTGTAATACTACAGAGTAATATGGGCCCTAATCCATCAAATCTCGGCTCGGTAGGCCTGGAGACTAAAAAATATGGGCCTATTTTAAGCTAGCCCAATATTAAGAATAGGACCAAATGGGCTAAATCTATATTATTATAGTCTTAGTACCAGAAGGCCGGGCCAAGACACGAGGCATCAACCATGGGCCGAAGTGTAGCCCATTAATACTTCTATATATAAGATGAAAATAATAAATGAAAAAAGCAAAAGAAAATTACAAAATGATTTGACTTGTTCTATTTCTAAGTATAACCTAAGGTCGCAAACTAAACAAATCAAAATTGCATAAGGATCCTATGTACAGCAGTACTGTTTGTTTTTAATTTTTAATTTGTGTACAAAATTAATAATTTTTAATTTAATCAAAATTGCACAAGTATATAATAAACGATGGGTTAAAATTTTTTATTTGTGTACTATGTTGCTTTTTTTCAAAGACAGTTAAGAAAAATATTAATTATATGTACACGTTACTAGTCAATACAAATATATTAAAGGGGAAATTCTCAACGGCCTCTCCTTAATTTCGGGGTGTAGGTCACAAATTCTTCATTTTTTTTCTTTTCTTCCTTTGTGGGCCTCTCAGCTTTTTTTTTTCCCTTCACCTCTCTCTTTTTTTCTCTCATTCCCTCTTTACATTTGATCTGCACCGTCCAATATAGTTAGTTAATTCACGAATTATTCGCGAATTATTCGCGAATTATTGAGAATCCGAATTAAACGTGTCGTTTCCGACTTTTTCCAAAAATTCGGAATAATTCGCGAATTTTTGAATCAAAAAGTATTATTCGCGAATTATTCACGAATTACGAATTTTTGGGTGAAAAAATCGTTCTTTTTCAAAACATAGTTAGTTAATTGGCGAATTATTCGCGAATTATTGGCGAATTATTCGCGAATTATTGAGAATCCGAATTAAAATTATTTGTCGGAAATAATTTAAAATTATATTTTTTTTTATTCTAAATGAATATTTTATTTATTTCTAAATAAATTGATTAAATTATTTTTAAAAATTATAATTGTTTATACTAATAGTATAAATTTTTTAATTTTTTTTTAATTTAATAGCCGAATTTTTGATTCCGAATTTTTAATTAGTGAACGTATTATTTCCGTATAAATCGCGTATCCGAATAATTGACGAGCCCGTTTTTTAGCCGAATTTTTCAACGAATATTAAAATTATGATACGAATTTTATCCGTATTATATCCGTACCGAATTTTTGCCGAATCCGAATTAACTAACTATGCCGTCCATACCTACTGCAGTTTAGGGATGTGGGCTTCTCACCTTTTTTCTTTTCTTCCTCTGTGGGGTTCTCATCTTTTCTCCTTTTTTTTTTTCCCTTCACCTCTCTCCTTTTTTTCTCTCATTCCCTCTTTGTATACCTACTACAGATCCTTGCATCTCTCATTCCCTCTTTGCATACCTACTACAGATCCTTGCATTTAATGTCGCTATGGAGTTGTCTTTTCGCCGCTCGGTGACGGCGCTCCCTCCCCCCTCTCCCCTCCTCTCCTCCCACACCGCCGTGGAATAGTCTTTTCGGTGACGACGCTCCCTCCCTCGCCACTCCCCTCCTCTCCCCCCATACACACCATCTCTGCTGATGCTGGCTGATGCGCGCCATACCGCTCCTCTCGCATCGCCGCTTTTCTGTCCCGAGCCTGCCGGATTGCCGGAGTTGGTGAGCAGAGATGGTAAAATAGTATTCTCCCTATCTATTCTTGGGTTGATCCCATACCCTCTCTCTCTCTCCTTTACTTTATTCGGCTATATATACTGTTGGAAACCAGGGCACTCATTTGCCCACTTGCTTTGTATCTTGCAAGTTCTTCTTCCTTCTATTGCTGCATACAAGGGCTTACTCAGTTTTTTTTTTGTTCCTTCTGGTGGCCTACATTTATTTAGAAGGCAGAGGTTTGGTGCTCTCACCTTTTACTGTAGTTGTGGTGAGTCATTCTTAGATGCTTCTTAGGTTTTTTTCTTTTCTCATATGCTATGTAATATCATGTTAGGCTTAGCTATACATTATTTTTTCACATGGCCGGTATGTCCAACATTTATTTATTTATTTTTCCTCGGTTTTTTACTTCTCTGATTTTTATTGGTTAATCCTCCTAGCTTTATCATGGTTGACTGGGACATTGTGTTTGCTAATTTTAGATTGGCTTAATCTGTTTTTGCTGATCTAATTTTTTTTAAAGTTCATCTTCCCCCCCCCCCCTTTTTTGTTTTTGCTTTTCTTCCAACTTTAAGTGTTTCCCTTTTCAAAAAAAAAAAAAAAAAAAAAAAAAAACTGTTATTTTTCCTGGCTTTAAATGTTTTGCGCATGTTTTTACTTCTACTTCCGGTTGTCCTGGACTCCAGGTGTTCTCTTTAATTTCTTTCAAAATTATTTTCTATACAAGATATACTGTATTTCAGTTGCTAATATGCTTGAATAATTTTTGCCAGATTTTCTACAGGTGTGCAAGAACCACGGTGATTTTGCTACAACTACCTCACTACAATAGAAACTCTTACCATATACTGTAATTTTTTTATTTCCTTCTTTATTTTTTTCCATCTTCTGACTTCTCATGGTCCAAGCACTATCAACACTGGCCCATAAGAAAACAATTAGCTACTCTATATATTAATTATGTATCTTTTTGAATTATTGTGGTTAACTTGGAGACAGTTGATATATGTATTAATCGTACACCTTTAAGTAATCTCTAATATATGAATTATTTCTCTGTAAGTATTTTTATATTTAATATTTAAAAATTATTATTGTATATTTATTATGAATTTATGCATCCGCCACGAAGCGCGGTCCTTCACTAGTAAAGTATAAATCTCACATGCATCCTATCATTCAGTGGTATTCCTAATATTTTTTGTTTATTTTTCTAAAAAAATAATTTTAGTTGAAATATGAAGTACTAGGCTGCGAACTTTAGACGTGAGGTACCAAGTAGTAATGAATGAATATAATGAAGAGTTGTGAATCTTTGGGTACGAAAGGTTGTAAGATTTATACTTAATCTTGACGTGCATTTTTTTTTTGTTTTTAGAAAAAAAATAACATATTATTTATTTTATTTATTTTTAAAATAAATTTAGCTGAAAATATAAAATAATTAAGTTTTGAATTTAAAATTTCTAATATCAAGTATCAAAATTTAAATTGAGCCGTTTATGCTGTGGGGCGCGCTAATGACAAATAGAGCAAGAGGAGTGAGAAGTTTCGTACTTCCATTCGTACACTTCTCCTGAGAATAAGATCCCCCACCAAACACAGACTTAATTCAACCACCAAAAAGAAGAAAGAGTTGAAAGTGTACATAGAAAGCGGCGCGACGGACGAAAACGAAATCACTACTAGGTAATTAAGTACGCTTAATACTGACTAGCAACTACACATCCACACTTTTATTGCCTATATAAAGATTTTTAAAGCCCTGCAGAGCCGAAGAGCTTCATGAGCCCAAACGTGACCCCCATGGCCACCCACCCTCCCACAAGCACCCTCGCCCCGGCCCTGCCCACTGGAGCCCTCCCCAGCGCCGCCCCCGCGCACCCGAACACCACCAACGCCACGCTCGCCGCCGCCGCCACCACCCCCACCCTCACCCTATGCCCCCTTATAAACCCCGCCGCCAGCAGCGGCACCATCGCCCCAGTGGCGAACGCCAACGCTGATGCAGCCGCCGCCTGCACCGGCCGCGGAAGCCCCGCCGCCTCTTTATCGGCGCCTCTTCTTTTTATTTCGGCCACTTCGACGTCCAGCTGGGAGTGCACGGACACGAACTCCCCGATGGCCATGCTGCAGGCGCCCGCGATGAGCCCCGCGAAGCCCGAGAGGAGCATCGCGCGGGCGTCGTCCTTCACGGCCCCGACGCCAATCATCAGGGAGGCTGTCGAGACCAGGCCGTCGTTGGCGCCCAGAATGGCCGCGCGGAGCCACTGTGCGCGCTGCGACATGTCCTCCTCCTCCTCCAATGTTGGGAGATCGAGTGTAAGTACCGCTGATGAATCGACGGTGGTGGGAATGGTGAGCTTGGTCTCGTTGAGGGAGGCCATGATAGAATTAGAGAGAGTTTGGTGAAGAGATTAAACTATAGTGAGTGTGTGGGAATGAGGAGAAGGGAGAGCTAAGAGAGAAGTGTGGGGAGCACACGCCGAGCTGTGGGGTTCTTTATAGTGGTTTGCTGGGGCTGTAGTTAGTGGAATTGGTTGGACACTAGGAAAAGATAATGTTTGCTCAAAATACTCTAATAATTCTGGAGTGGTCATTTTACTCCTTTTAATTAACTTTCGTGAATAAATTATATAAAACTAGTTAAGCACGGCGCTTCGCTGCGGGTGCTAAATTACAAATAATTCAACTTAAAAATAATTATGCATAAACCAAATGAGAAGAAAAAAAAAAGCGGTATGTGGATACTAAATTAAGAATAATTTATTTTAGAAATAATTAGGCATAATATATTACATCAAATTTTAAAATATGCTAACTAAGAAATAGACTTAGAAATAGTTAGACATAATATATTACATATCGAACTTAGAAATAGTTAGGTATAATATATTACACCAAATTTAAAATAGTCCAACTAAAAAATAGACTTAGAAATAGTTAGGCATAATTAACAAAGATCAAAAAGGTAAACTTTATGGAGCATAGCCAGTAATTCTTCATTTGCTCCCTTCATTAGATGAGGTAGTTTCATTAAACATGCAATTAATTTAAATAATACAATATCATAAATTTTAATTATATATAATAATAAATAATTAAATAGCGAAACTGATTTAGATTAGATATATTACGTAAGTCGAAATCTCTTAGTATACTGTATTTCAGATAAGTCATCAACAAATTATCCTGAGCTGCTTATAAAAATATTTGTAAAATTAAATATAGAAAGCAAAAACACATTTATACAAATTTATGTAAAATAATTTTAAATATAAAAATGATAGTGAGACTACTTGAAAGAAATTTTCATGTTTGTTGATTTGTTTGTTGGTAGTAGGAATTCTATTAATGAAATGAGGGTTAAGAGTAGAAATAGTGAATTGAGTATTATTATCCTCTTTGATACATTCTTTACTTCAAATTCCAAACAAAACAATGGTATACTGCATTGAAAGCAATCAGTATCTATAGCAATCCTAGGGGTATATGGAAATATCACATTAAATATCAAAGCTAATCTTACAAAATCTTTCAAAATTAATCATATTTAAAAATATCACATCAAATATGACATAATAATCAATCAATCATATCTAAAAATATCACACACACACACACACAGATGATATATATATATATATATATATATATATATATATATATATATATATATATATATATATATATATGCATTAGTATTTATAGTAGTGTTAGAGAATCTTACAAAATCTTTTTCTTTTTTGAAAATTAACTACATCTGAAATATCACATCAAATCTGATATAATTTTAAAAAATTTAAAATTTTTGAAAATTAACCGTATCTGAAAATATCATATTAAATATCTTAATTATATCAATTATATATGTAAATAAATAAATTCCAAACAAAAATCTTTGGAAATTAACTATATATGAAAATATCAGATTATATGTAATTAATTTAAATAATACAATATCATAAATTTTAATTATATATAATAATAAATGATTAAATAGCGAAACTGATTTAGATTAGATATATTACGTAAGTCGAAATCTCTTAGTATACTGTATTTCAGATAAGTCATCAACAAATTATCCTGAGCTGCTTATAAAAATATTTGTAAAATTAAATATACAAAGCAAAAACACATTTATACAAATTTATGTAAAATAATTCTAAATAAAAAAATGATAGTGAGACTACTTGAAAGAAAATTTCATGTTTGGCGATATCTCTGTAAATAAATCTTTGTTGATTTGTTTGTTGGTAGTAGGGATTCTATTAATGAAATGAGGGTTAAGAGTAGAAATAGTGAATTGAGTATTATTATCCTCTTTAATACATTCTTTACTTCAAATTCCAAACAAAACAATGGTATACTGCATTGAAAGCAATCAGTATCTATAGCAATCCTATGGGTATATGGAAATATCACATTAAATATCAAAGCTAATCTTACAAAATCTTTCAAAATTAATCATATTTGAAAATATCACATCAAATATGACATAATAATCAATCAATCATATTTAAAAATATCACACACATGCATACACACACACACAGATGAGATATATATATATATATATATATATATATATATATATATATATATATATATATATATATATATATATATATATATAAATAAATATCACATTAAATATCAAAGCTAATCTTACAAAATCTTTCAAAATTAATCATATTTGAAAATATCACATCAAATATGACATAATAATCAATCAATCATATTTAAAAATATCACACACATGCATACACACACACACAGATGAGATATATATATATATATATATATATATATATATATATATATATATATATATATATATATATATATATATATATATATATATATATATATATATATGCATTAGTATTTATAGTAGTGTTAGAGAGAGGAAAAGAGAGTTAGAGAATCTTACAAAATCTTTTTCTTTTTTGAAAATTAACTACATCTGAAATATCACATCAAATCTGATATAATTTTAAAAAATTTAAAATTTTTGAAAATTAACCGTATCTGAAAATATCATATTTAATATCTTAATTATATCAATTATATATGTAAATAAATAAATTCCAAACAAAAATCTTTGGAAATTAACTATATATGAAAATATCATATTATATGTAAAGCTAATTTTACAATTTTACAAAATCTGTTAAAATCTTCGAAAAATAATAATCATATCTGAAAATATCATATCAAATATAAGAGCTAATCTTACCAAATCTATACAAAATCTTAAAAAATTAACCATATCTGGAACTATCACATCAAATATCATTATGTATTATGAGAAGAAAAGAGAATTACTTTATTTTTTTTTGAAAATTAACTATATATAGAAATATTACATCAAATCTGACATAATAATTTTTGAAAATCAATCATATCTGAAAATATTACATCAAATATATAAATATATAAATATATAAATATATAAATATATATATATATATATATATATATATATATATATATATATATATATATATATATATATATATATATATATATATATATATATATATATATATATATATATATATATATATATATATATATATATATATATATATATATATGCATTAGTATTTATAGTAATGTTAGAGAGAGGAAAAGAAAGTTAGAGAATCTTACAAAATCTTTTTTTTTTATTTTGAAAATAACCATATCTGAAATATCACATCAAATCTGATATAATTTTAGAAAATCTGTTTAAAATTTTTGAAAATTAGCTGTATTTGAAAATATCATATTAAATATCTTAATTATATCAATTATATATGTAAATAAATAAATTCCAAACAAAAATTTTTGGAAATGATCTATATATGGAAATATCAGATTATATGTAAAGTTAATTTTACAATTTTACAAAATATGTTAAAATCTTCAAAAAATAATAACCATATCTGAAAATATCACATCACATATCAGAGCTAATCTTACAAAATCTTTCAAAATTAACAATATCTGAAAATATCAGATTTAACGATTGTAGCGGACAATAACTATATAATTCAAAAAATTTTAATACATATTGAATAAAAATAAATAATCTTAAGTAAAGTATATCTAGAAGATAAGAATGATCTAGAAATATCAGATCAAATATATATATATATATATATATATATATATATATATATATATATATATATATATATATATATATATATATATATATAGTAGAGCTTATATACTCTTAAAAGTACAAGATCAAATGTGCTTGTGAATTTTGTACCATTGAATTTGCATTGGGATTTGTGTTTTTGTAAAGTCAACTAAAGAGAGAGAGAAAAAAAAATAAATAGCACAAATCCCAATGCAAATCTAATGGTAAAAAATTCACAAGCACAAATATGTTTGTGCTTTTGAGAGCATATAAGCTCTACTTTATATATATATATATATATATATATATATATATATATATATATATATATATAAAATAAATAATCTCATGTAAAGTATATCTAAGATATAAGAGTGCTCTAGAAAGATCATATCAAATATCTAAAAGAGAGATGAGAGAGAGAGAAAGATGAAAATCGTTGGATTAATGCACTCGTAGAGATGGGGCAAGTGGGCGAAACCCAACCCGAGCCGGAAACCAATCCGAGGCGAAACCACCTGCACCGTCTGATTGATCGGCAAGAGAATCGAAGGAGAACCGTCAGATTAATACACTCGTAGAGACGGGGCAAAACTCGAAAACAAGAAGAAAGAGAATCGGAGGAGAACCGTCAGATTAATACCCTCGTAGAGACGGGGCAAAACTCGAAAACAAGAAGAAAGAGATATAGCTAGAGATGGTGGTGGGTTAAGTTTCACCAATTCAAAGCGTAGCACAACTTGAGATCCTTGTCGATCTCTTCGTCGAACCATTTGCATTTCTCTTGATCCGTCCCTTGGCTTTATTCTACACAACACTCCAAAATATATATATAAAAGATTATCGAATTAAATGACCAAAATAAAAATAATAATAAGAAAAAAAAAACAAACAAACAAAAAAAAACTCACCTCTTCCATTGCTTCTCTCTCTCTTTCTCTTTCTATGTGCAATGGAGTCATAGTTTTGGGTACGATAAAATAAAAGAAGAGAGGAGAATTCATATATTAATATTGTTTAATCAAGAGGAGAACTATTTAGATAGATAGCCCACAGTTCACGCATGTGCCGTCCCGGAGCTGCATGCGCCACCGCGGGGGAGATGAACCCGGCGAGGCCGCGCCCCTGCATGGAGATGTTCGCGACCTTGCCGCGCACGTCGCACGCGACCCCTTCGAAAACGCCCCCCCACGGGTCCGCCATGGGTGCCCACGAAGCGAGTGCTCGCCCCTGCGGGTCCAGCTCCCGCTTCAGCGCTATGAGCGCGCCCACCTCTGGGTTCTTCTGGAGAGTAGGAAGGGGCGGGACGCGGGAGTCGCAGCGGCTGGAAGAGAGAGAGAGCGGGGGCCGGGGAGAAGGAGAGGAGTCGCGAACCCTAGCAGCCAGTGGTTCAGACCTAGGGTCAGAAAGAGAGAGAGAGAGAGCGGGGGAGAAACCGAGGAGTCAGCCGGTTCGGCGCTAGGCTCGGAGCGCACATTGCGCGAGAGAACGCCACATCAGCCAAACGCGTGAGAGAACGCCACGTCATTCGGAGGAACCGGCAAATAAATATTTGTATAGATAGGATGAGAGAGTGGTTTTAAAATAAATAATTATAGATTTTAAAGTCATGTTTGCGCAAGAGGTCTATAAGTCCACTTAAATACAATAGATTTTTCAATCTGATTATGCTCAATTCTATCCTAATAGAATTATCTAGTGCTCAAATTTGACAACATAATCTCTCGCATCTATCTTTCAATGCCTTTCAACTTATTAAACGTCCCTCGTTTTCTTTTAATATCACTCGTGCGTCATCTTGTTCTGCTCAATCCAACTCCAAATACCAGATGGACCTATCAAGACTATCTCATTGTATTGTCAATTTTAGTAAACCAGCAGGTTTCATTTGTGTTAATCACTTGATGGATTAAACAGTGCATCCTTATAGCAGCATGACTACAGATGTTGTCCTTGATGAAAAGAAATCGGGGGAAAATTTTCCCATTCCAAAAAAAAAATTAAGATTAGGGTTAACAAAGATTCATAAGTTGTCTTATCTCGATTTTTTTTGTTTTTCTTGGAATATAGTAGCTGTAACCTTTATGATATCTCAAAGGTCCCTCCATGATTAAATTGTCATGAATTTATCTAATTAATTCTGGCAACAACGACAACCAAAAAGAATAAACAAAGAGAAAACACATGTACATGCAGTGCTGTTCATTATAAGAGGGATAATGGGATATATATATATATATATATATATATATATATATATATATATATATATATATATATATATATATATAATTACCTCCATTTATAGTAATTCTTAAGGTTCAACAAGAATCGTGTCAAAGTTATTGATGCTTTTCCTTCTCCTCTTTGATCATGATACATTTTAAACAAATAACGCATATTGTGAATAGACCAGTATTGATGATCATTCTCTCGCCAAAGATGCGTGGGTATTTAATTAATTGAGCTTTGTTTGATTAGGAAATAAAGGAGATTTATTCCACAGATAAAAATAAGCATTAACAAAAGGAAAGTTATAATGGATAGCTGAATAGGCCAGCACTTCTATAGAGAGAAAGAGAGAGAGAGAGAGAGAGAGAGAGAGAGAGAGAGAGAGAGAGAGAGAGAGAGAGAGAGGTATGAGGAGATATATATATAATATTAGTTAGTGAGTAGGGAGTATGCATTCCACACGCGCGAAAGCCACACCACCATTCTTAAATTATTTAGGGCCCTTTGAATTGAGAGTTGTCTAGCACTAAAAATACAAAAAGGAAAAAAAAGAAGAAGAGAGAAATAAGGAAAGCATGCATATAAATAATATTTTTCTATTTTGAACACATAAATTATTTTCTAAATAAACAAGTATGATATCATTTATATATAGAAACAAATAGAATATTTTAAAATTACGATTACGTGTAACGCACTCTATCTGCAATTCCAAATAAAACTACAGTACGTGGTACAAATATTTTCTTATCATGTCTTTCTACTTTAAATCTCCATTGAGTTAGTGCTAGTATATTCAGCCATAGTGGGGGCATTGTGGCTCCTACTTTACTGGGCGAAGAGCTGCCTTAGTGGTTGCATCCCCTTATCTCAAATCACTTGATTTAAGAGCCAATGCTGTATATTATGCAAAAAGACATCATATATAGCTCTACTCTATGCTTGTACCTAATTTGTTGAATTTAAAGTGGATATCCAGGTAGGTCCAAAGTCCGAGGTCAAAGGTGGATGGGTATGGAGGGGTACGGTCCAGATTTTAGGTCAAGACACAGGAGATTTTACATATAAAAGTAACTTTCAATTTGGTGAATCTAAGTAAGAGTAACTTTCAATTTGGTGAATCTAAGTTAAGAGACCCTTAAGTCGAATTTGTTGAGACCTATAGTCGCATTTGATTTGATTTTGTTTTATTTTAAATCTTCATTTTTAGTTCATAGTTGAATTAGAATATAAGGAACATCGTTGAGACACATCGCTTGCTAATAGCGCAGTTTTTCTTTTAAGTTTCTTGTGAGGACAACATTAGTTTAAACTGAAAGCCTGGCTGGGGAGAGATTGAACTGAGAACAACATTGGAGAAAGTTCTCAATTTTTTTAGTATTACTTTCAAGTTTCAAGTAGACGATCAGGCTTGCAAATATGAATTGTGCAAACACTAACACCGACCATTTCTAATGCAGAAGACAAAATACTTAATGGTCGGTATCTAAATTTTAAAGTTTGAAACCTAATTATTTTGGATAGCGCGCTATCTTTCTCTTAACAAGTTATCCAAATTTCTGCGGGTCAAATCAGGCCCAACCCAGTTAGTTCATCGGGTCGGGTCTCCAAGCCTAGGTTCAAAGAAGGTAATGCATCTGGGCCTGGCCGGGATTTTCTATTTGATTCGACCAAGCTCGACTAATTTTTTTATTTTTTGAGGAAAAGACAGTATTCTACCGCTTTATTTAATAAGAGATGAACTAAGCTACAATGATGGAGCAACTGGCCCCGAAGAAAAAGAAATAAAATAAAGTAACAAGCTCGACTATTTTGAACACGGCCCAAATCTGACACAAGTGTAACAACAATTAAGGACCGAAGCAGATAAAATAAATCGGGCCGGAAATCAGAGACTCTACGAGAATCAGGCCCGGCCCGGCCCGGTATGTTCTCAGGTCTATGCAGTTGACACGTCACACAAGAAAAATGCTGGTATGTTACTTAACTTTTTCCTTTTTTTCTTTTTTTTTTTTTCTTTCTTATGATAAGGTTAAATTTATTAAAACAAGAGAACAGAAGCATCAGATCCCGCAGCCGAACTGCCCTCGGACCCTCAAGCAGAGCAGAGAGAGAAAGAGCATAAAAAGAGGGAGGGCGACGCAGAAGCAAGAAGGAACCACTAAAATCCATCACAAGCATCCGTGCAATCCGCACCGCCAAATAAATAGTAAACGTTTTATTTTAAGGCTCAATATGGTTCGGGTATAAATTTAAGAGGTATAAATTTTTTTATATCTTGAATAGTTTGCTATTTCGGATTAATCAAGTATAAAAGTTAAATTACGTTTGGTTCAAAAGTTGGTATTTTTTGGAATAAAAAAAATTATGTTTGGTTAAAATTATAGAATAGTGGAGAATAGTAGAAAAAGATAATAGATTTTTTATCAAAATACCAATCTTATCCTTATCTTATAATATATAAAAATTAATTTTAATTATTATAAATTAATTAAAATGACAATTTAATTGTTAATAAATTATATCTTACCTAAATAAAATAATTTTTTATATTTTATAATATATTTTAGTAAATAATAATTATAAACATAATTAGTAAATAAAATATAAAATAATTTTTTATATTTTATAGCATATTTTATTAAATAAAATTAGTAAACATAATTAGTAAATAGTATATTTTAGTAAATATAGTCTCAGAAGCTAAGCTCAAGTAAAAAAAAAAAAAAAAATTTCATTCATTGCCCTTAGGTATAAACATTATTCCAGGAGGAGGTGGAATAGAAATTAACGTGTTATTCCAGAATAACCTGTTAAGCTGATAATATTTTAAACTTTTATCCTTATATTTTTTTCCCTCTTGTTTGGTAAGAATTGGAGAATAAAGGGGATTATATAATCCCTTTATCTCCCAACCAAACAGAGCGTTTTTCTCTCTTGTTTGGCAAGAATTGGGAGATAAAGGGGGAATAACCTCTTTATCCCCCAACCAAACAGGGCTTTAAAGAATAGTAAGGGCCGCGCATGGAAAGAAGGTAACGCCGTCGGACCGTCAAAACCAACCCTAGTAAATGCCCTAGAGAAGAGCAAGGGCATCAGAAGGAGGTAAGGCACACGGAACCGATCCGTCATCGGTCCATCAAAACCAACCCTAGTAGATGTCCTAGAGAAGAGCAAGGATCGCACATGGGAAGGAGGTAAGGCGGATGGAACCAATCCGCCATCGAACCGTCAAAACCAACCCTAGGTTGGAGCCGATGGAAGATGAAAACAAAGAAGAGAAAGAGAGAGAACCCCCAAGGGGAGGGACACGCGGCAAGCAAGAACTGCCTAATAATAAATGTATAAATTATATTTTATTATTTTAAAACTAAATTAAAACTAAGTAATAATTTGAACAATACTATTCATATATTTCAATATATTTCTTTTGGGGTGTAATTATATACCATCTATTCAGTAGGTGAAGTTTGCTTAGTAGCTATAGCAATACAAATACAGCTATTGAAAATTTTTATCTATTAAATAGGTGGGATATAAGATGTATATGGAATAATCATCAAATTATATGGTGCATAACATTTTGTTTCTTAAATTTTAATTATTATAATTTATAGCTTAATTTTTTTGGATTGTTGTAACTAAATTTTACCTTGGCAAAATATTAAATATCACTAATGTGGAATTGATAAAATAATGTTGTGATTAATGATGGAATGATAACTAAACTACCGCATTATTTTTACATAAAGTAATAAGTCCATACTTAATTGAATATATTAAATTATGATACTTAATTATAATAATTTATAAAATTTGAATAAAATATTAAAGAAAATAAAAATTCATGAGCCGCAATATGGCACGTGCATAATTTAGCACTAAAATTATCTCAAGTACCTGTATGTATGTGGGCCCTTTTCTTACTTTTTATCTCCACTGTTTAGGTATGGTTGGGTAGTGGTATAATGGGGGATAAAGGGGTTATCCCCCTTATACCCAAATGAGAAAAAGAAAGAGGGGAACAGTTGTTCCCCAACAGGTGGAAAAACTTGTTTCACAATTTTTTTTTTTTTTTTTTTTTTTTTTTTTTTTTTTAATTATAAGATATTTAAATTTATAAAATTTAATTTTTTTTATTTTTTTTTAAATTTAAAATTTTATTCTTTAATAAATTTAAAATTTTTATTTTTTATTTTTTTATAATTTATTAATTTATACAATTTTTTTTATAAAATATTTTAAAGTTATATAAATTTTAAAATTAAAATTTTTGGTCCCGCTTTTATAATTTTTTGAGATAATTAAAATTAAAATTTTTAACATTTATAAATTTTTAACTTTAGAAAATTTTAAAATTTTATAGTTTTTAAAATTTTTAAATTTAATTTTAAATAAATTTAAAAATTTATGAAATGTTAAAATTTATATAAATTTTTAAATTTTTAACTGTAATTTTTAATAAATTTATACAAATTTATATATATTTTTATATACAAAATTTTAAATTTTTAAAAATTTAAAAAGTTTCAAAAAGTAAATTTTTTTTAATAATTTTTTTTATGCATAAGTAAAATATAAGTTTTAATAAATTTTTTAATAAATATTTTAAATTAAATATTTTAAAATATATCAGTAAAATTTTTATTTTAAATTAAAATTTCAATCTCTTTTATTTTTTTTATTTATTTTTAACTTACCAAATATAATTGTTCTTATCTCAAATACAACTCTTATACTATACAAACACAAAATTATTTTAATTTTTACTTGTATCTGAATGTATATCTATTACAGAAATAACCACTTTTCGTTTATATCAAAATCAAATGTAGCCTTCAGAGACTATTTATCCACATATTTTTTTTACTGGCTACCTGCCCATCTATGTAAATCTTATAAAATTTTATTTAAATTTAATAGGAAAAATATAGATGAATAGTAGCAATGCTATTTAATATTATGTATAAAAAAAAGTAAAAAAATCATTAATTCAAATTATCCGAACTATCATTACAGGGATATTTTTCTCACGGTTATTTGTTTTCCTTCTTTTTTTTTTTTTTTTTTTTTTTTTTAGTTCCGAAGGAACGCGCCTTCCGTTTCTACGGCTGGCGTTTGTAGCACTCACACGCACTCCAAAAAAGAGTCCAATGCAGCAGGTAGCTTTGTCTGATGCCGGTACTCGCTGGTAAGATCACCGCCGCTTTTGCTCCCCAGCCCCCGCGCTTCCTCTCCCGCATCGTCCTCTCGATCCGTGGACCCGGCTCACCATGGACATCACCGGACCCCGCTTCTCCGTCCACACCCAAATCTCCTCCGCCCACCCTAACCCTAACTCCCGCCCCCTCGGCGGCGGCGGAGGAGGAGGAGGAGGAGGCCACCGCCGCGCCCACTCTGAGACGTTCATCCGTCTCCCCGATGACTTCCTCTTCGACTCCGACCCTGACTTCGCCATCTCCGACATCGACTTCCCCTCCCTCTCCGATGATAGCACATCCACCGGCGCCGCCGCCGCCGCCTCTGGAGGCGGCGGCGGCGGCGGAGCAGTCCCCGTCGACGCCGGAAGGGCGGATCCGGCGGCGTCGGAGCAGGGGAGGGGAGGTCGGGTGGCGGGAGTGGCGCATCTGAGGAGCCTCTCGGTAGACGCGGCGTTCTTCGAGAGTTTGGGGTTTCCGAGCGCGGGAACCAGCGGCGGAGGAGGCGGCGGTGGAGGAGGGGCGATGGAGAAGAGGCCGCACCACCGAAGAGGGGCGTCGATGGACGGGTCGACCTCGCCGTTCGAGGGGGAATCGGCGCCTCTGCCGTTTGATTACGCGAAGAAGGCGATGGCCGATGATAGGCTCGCGGAGTTGGCACTGCTTGATCCAAAGAGAGCAAAAAGGCATGATTTTTTTTTTTTTTTTCTTACCCTTCTACTGCATCAAAAACATTTGTGAGCTATCAGTTATTCCTCTTTTTTCGAATTCTCAGCATGAATCAGTGGAATTTTAACTCTTAAATCAACTCATATGATCTTAAGGTTTCCAAATTTTTGGTAAATTTGGGATTTTTCTACAGAACTTAGTTTTGTGCAAGTGGTCTATTGTTTTAGGCTACATGTAGTTTGGCTCATTTGGGTGTTTGTATATCATTTCTGCTAATTTGTTAGCTAAAGCTACTGATGTGATCTTCCTTGTAAATCATGTATAGCTAATTAGCTTCTTATTATTCTGTTCTAATAATAGTTCGTTTCAATGTATGAGTACTTCTTTTTTCCTTGAGATGTCATCTTTGTTTATATTTTGTGTAACAGGATTCTTGCGAACAGGCAATCGGCTGCTCGATCGAAGGAGAGGAAGATTCGTTACACGGGCGAACTTGAAAAGAAGGTGCAAACACTTCAGACCGAGGCGACCACTCTCTCCGCACAGCTTACGCTTCTACAGGTAGGAGCTGTTAAGAACTAAATGGATTTCGGAGTGCATTTGCTTTGTTAGATGTTGATAGTGCTTAGTAATGGTTGATATGCAAATTGTTATTCCAAAGTGTTAGTGGTATAATGTTGCTAGCTCGGAACAACGCTCGACTTATTTTGTAGCTTAGTATTTACTATTTAAAGTCCTTTATGATGCAGAGGCAATCGTCTAGCTTTTGGTCATTGTTTTGGTTTCTTAGTTCTTACCAAGGAAATCATGCCAACACGTATTATCAATTAGATTTATTATCTGTGGTTCATCATATTGCTGTGCGTGTTAGTGTTTACGTCATATGAACTATTAGAGAGCTACTGTCGTGATAGCTTTGTCCTTTTTTTTTTGGATGTGACTCTTTAAGTTCCTCTCGTGCTTCAGTGATAGTTTTCGTAGTTGAAACATCTGAAAAACATGTGGTGCATGCTTATATGCAGTTTCATGAAGACTGGCTACCATACTAGTATTATACCGTATCAGAAGTTGTCTTCTGCATACACCAAGTACCTCAAATCTTCTAAATCTATTGAAAACTTGTCGAGCTGTGCCTGATAAATAAAGCATCTTTTCTTCTCTTTTTTTTTGTGTACATCCCATAACTGAAACTTGATCTAGATGGTACCAGCGAAAGGTTTCTTCATTCATTCCTCTAAGATAGATATCTGTTCGAAATGCTATAACTTGTAGGAATGCTGGAAATGTTGTTACTGGGTATAATTGAACATATTTGGATTAAGAATGCTAGTGAGGCCAATCATGGGCTTTTCGCTTGAGTAACTTTCAACGAGTTAACATCTTGTTATCTTAATAGTTTCCTTTCCGTCTTAACATCTTTCTTGACTTTCTGAAAGGTCTGGATTTCTTTTGTAGATCCAAAAGTTTGCTGCCCTTTCTATGTGAGTCATCTCCCTATTGAATCACGTTAGTCAAAGAAGATAGGCTAAATTACACTTTTGGTCCTCAAACTGTAAGGTGGGTGAGACTTTAATACTTAAACTCTAATTTGTTCTAATTTCTGGCTTAAAACTTCCTAGATTATTACAATCAACTCTCACAATTCAATCAATTTGACTAGATGATGATGTGTTGTTCATGTGGCTTGATGTGACAGTATTATAGTTGATAACGTAATGATAATTAAGATGTCACATTACTGCCACATTAGCGATACATCAACATTTAGGGCACATTTGGTTTAGAAAAGGAATCAAAATCGGAAAAGGAATGGAAATGGGCTGAAATCGAAAATGGAATGGTAAAAACAACAATTTGTTTGGTTCATAAGAGGAACCAAAATCAAAATCGGAATCATGTTCAAATGAAATTCAAAAAATTACATTTTTATTGAAATTTCAATTTGTTATTTAAATTTTTAATGAAAATTCGAATCTAAATTTAAACTTATAATAATTTGAACTTACTAGTTGAACTTAAAATTTTGAATTTACAAGGTCAAAGTCAAAATTTAAATTTAAAATTATAAATTAAAATTTAAGAAATTAAAATTTAAAATTTAAATTAATATTTCAAATTCAAATTTGAAATTATGATTTAATCTAATAAATATATATTTGCATTTAAATAATTATTAGCGAAAAAAGAATATTTTTTAGTCACTTCGAAATCAAAGTAGACTTCGACCATGAAGGTGGGAGTCATTTTTTAAGGATTCGAATCCCTTCGGAATGGAAATCAAAATGACAATTCATTAATTCAAACTCTAACAATGGGAATGACTTATTCCGATTCCAATTCCAACTCTCAAATACTTCAAACCAAACATGCCCTTAATCAATTAAATTGGACCGGGACTTGATTGCAATATTTTACAAAGTTCAAGTCAGATATTACAACAAGTTAAAGTTCGAGGACTAAAGTGTCACCCGCCTCATAATTTGGGAGCCAAAAGTGTAATTTAACCAAGATGATATAATGGCCAGAGTTTGGAAATTATTCTAGTATATTTTCAAATGAAATCCTAGTTTCTTCAATGGCTGTTTGGGAGTGTTGTAGGTCTGTACATGCCATGCGATGGCAAGTTTTTTACATTTTAGCACATATATGAATATTCAGAAAAGCTTGGGCTTATGTCCCTAGCGATTGTTCTCACTACAAGACTAAAGATGCCAGCGTTCTACACTGAAAACTAGAAGAGATTCGGGCAAGAAAGTCCATCTCTTTTGTAACCTTGTTTTAGTATGATCACTATTCATTGTTAAGAGTATCTCTGATTTCTATGAAAATTTGCAGCACTTGTCAGAAATCTCTTCTTCTTTCAACTAATTGGCACGTTCGGCTTACAACCAAATGAAATGAATAGTTTGCTGTACAGTTGTTATTTTCAGGATCTGACTCTTTTTACCTGTTTATCTCCTTGTTTTTCATTTTGCTATTCGTTATTTTTCCTACAAGCGCAGAACTATAAACTTGGAATATTATATTTCAAATTAATTTTCAAAGTTTTTCAATATTTTTCTAAATTCCTTGTAATTACTACTTTCTTATAATTCAGAGAGAAACAACCGGCTTAACTACTGAGAACAGAGAGCTCAAACTTCGTTTACAGGCTATGGAACAACAGGCTCAGCTTCGAGATGGTATGTCTTTAGTTTTATTTTCTAGTCACACTTCCCTACAGTCTCAGAGTTTTTTGACCGAATAAAATTTCTCCTAATCCAATGCAACATTAAAGGATACTTCTTGTGAAAGGTGAAAGTTCATTTAATTCCATGCAGCCTTGAATGAGACATTAAGAGACGAAGTGCAGCGTCTTAAGATAGCGAACGGCCAACTCCCAAATGTGAGACTCAATCCCTTTAATGGAGGGATTCTGCGACCCATGCCCTCTTATATCCCTCAGCTGCAACAGTTGCCCCAGCTGGGCAGTCATCGGTCTCCACATCTTCATCCATCTCAGTCTCAGGCTTCTTCAAACAGCCAGTCTACTAGCGGTCAGTCTCTAAACGACTCGATGGATTTCATGTAGGCATACTCAATGGACTTACTCAGGTGAAGAATATGGTTCATGAATGTTGTATGCAGATGATACATCTTACTGGGAAATTGTTGTTGTTTGTATCATTTATTGTGATAATATGTCTATCTATAGGCGCATATTTGACTGTAGATGACCCACAATTAGTAAAGGACCAAACTCTAGGGTAATGCTATTTATGCGATATCGTTGACTATAACCATTCCTAGACTTTTAAATTAGGTTTAATCTTTCTGTTGTAACTCTGTAAAGAGATCTGTACTGTACAACCTAGTCTATTTTTACGCGGTGTGGGTGCTACTATAGAAATCGGAATCATCTAACTCATTTTATCTTAGTGGTAAATTATTTTGCTCGTCTCTTATCCACGATGCTTAATCCATGTACTTTGCTGTGAAAGATCGACTTTATATTGTAAAAGGAAGTGATGTGAGCTCTATCAAATAGAAGTTTAAGAAAACTAGCAAGTGTGCTCTTTTGTGTGGATGGTCTCAGAAATGAATGTCACCAAATTGTTACTGCAACATACTCACTATATTCCAATGTTTAATGTACTTTTCTTTTAATTAAATTGGATTAGATTATAGGCCGTGTACAAATGCACTCTGTGCAAGCACTATTTTTTCAGCTTTAAAGTTGACGCAGCAAACTGAAAAGAAAATACTATATTTACATTTCAAATAATGTGTATATATTACAAAGAATGAAATAAATTTTATCTATTATTTTAAAGTGATGGATGAAAAAGTTTTTACGTTTGAATGGATGGATGGATGGATAGATGGGATATAAAATGTATATTTCAAAATAGATGTATATTTAACATGAGAAGTGCTAGGTGTACACCCCAAATGGGGTGTACATCCTACACCCACCCCATCTTGGGGTGGGTATTCATTCACTCGTCACATCGATGTGACGAGTGGAATTCACCCACCCCAGAATAGGGTGGGTGTAAGATGTACATCCCATTTGGGGTGTACATCTAGCATTTTCCATTTAACATTGACTGAACTAACTATTTTATTAACGAGCAATGCTACATGTACACTCCGAAGGGGTGTATATCATACACCTCCACCATTTTAATGGTGGCGATATCTTTTACGGGTCACATCGATTGACCCATCATCACACCCCACCCATTGAATGGGTGGGGTGTATGATATACACCCCGTTTTGGATGTACAAGTATCATTTCCCTTTATGAGCAATGCTACATGTACACTCCGAAGGGGTGCATATCATACACCTCCACCATTTTAATGGTGGCGATATCTTGTGTTAACAAAAGTATTTAAAACTGGATGTTAAAACTGGATGTAGGATGTCAACGGTCGGATTTGGGGCGGATTTTTAAAAATCCGAATTTGAATCCAAACCTGACTACAGGATTCGAATCCGACGGAATTTAAAAATTTATATTTAAATATTTTTTTTTCTTTGTAATATTTCAAAATATATTATATTAAATTTAAAATTTTAAAATATAAATTTAAATATAATATCAAATATATATATATATATAAGGTAAAATTAATTTGGATTCGGGATCGGGTATAATTAAAATTCATATCCAAATTTAAATTCGTCGAATTTTTATTTTTTATATTCATATTCGAATTCATATCCGTTTAATACTGAATGAATTCATTCAACTCAAATTTATATTTGAATAAAATTTGGAATATTCGTACTCATTGACATCCTAACTGATGTTTATCCCTCCCCCACAAAAGAATAATGCGGCCTAATACCGAATGAAATGCATTAATTAAGCACTGTGGTTATATATATGCAGGGTCTGAAACCATGTTTTTGTTTAAACTTAATGATTAATGCATTTCATTTTACTTATGGTGCATCGAATATTAGGGATTACGGTACTGTTAGTTAATGATGGTCCACATGGTCTCGGTCAAACCAAAACATGTTGAACCAAAAAAAAAAAAAAAAAAAAAAAAAATTCAAAGAAACTGAAACAGAGCACCAAATAGAAACACAACATAAAACAAAACAAACACTGCATTGGAAAGTGATTACGATGTAATGGACGAAAGGACACTGTAGCTAATTAACCAAATCTAGGACTTTATTCTGATCGGTAATGCTAATTAACCTTCCCCTCATATTCCATAATCTCGGATACTACGTACGTAAATCCTAAACCACACACCACTAGAAGTACTCTTCATCAAATGTAGCCCAACAGCAACAGCAGCAGCAGCAACAACAACAACAACAACAAGCCAAGCTCCACGTACGTACGTACTTCTCATTCGTGTAGGGGGTCCTTTAGTCAGTTGTAGGGCGGCGGCGGCGGGGCCCCGTAGTGATGCCGATGCGGCGGCGGAATTGTCGGCAGCGGAGGTGGAGGTGGGGGAGAACTGAAGTAGGAGGGGTGGGGTGGGGGAGGAGAGGATTTGTAGGTAGGGGGAGGGTAATGCGGCAGGCCATGCGGAGGTGTCGGCGGAGGATAAGGATGTCTGTGGCGGGGAGGAAGAGGAGGAAGAGAGCGGTGCGGCGGATAAGGAGACGGCAGTGGGGATACGACAGGCGGCGCGTACTGCCGGTGGTGGTGGTGGTGGTGGTGGTGGTGGTGATGGTGAGGGAGAGGAGGGGCGGCGGAGTGAGGAGGGTGAGCTACAACGATGGGCACTCTCGGAAATGGTTTTGGACGTGGGGAGTAGTGAGGCGAGTACTCGGCATTGCAGTAATCTGCAGCGAGGATTAAGGAGATGGTGAGAGCAGTGTAGAAGGTGATGAGGCGCTTCATTGGAGTCTTTTTAATTTCTCTCTTCACGTACGTTGATTAATTGTTGTAGCACCACCACGAGTCTCCGGACCCTTTATATAGCGGGAGAGTTTCTTAATTACCTTTTTCCTCTTCTTCGGCGAGGAAAATGGAGCAAATTTATTTTTTATTATATTACTAATTATTTTGTACTATTTTAATATTTTGGATCTGACGAATGGAAAGTGCCCGGCGGAGATGTCAGAGATTGCGGACCTTGTTGCTGTACTGGACGGAAGACCTGCAGCGTTTCAAGTTCGGCGCGCATGCACTGCCACGTTTAAGCTTTAGTTAACATAACATTTTATATATATATATATATATATATATATATATATATATAAATAGTATGTTATTTATTATTTTTAAATTAAATTTTGTTGTAAATACGAAGCAACTAAGTTTCGAATTCAAAATTTCGAATATCAATCATCAAATTTTTTACCATTTGCATTAGGGACGGTCGAACATAAAATTATATTTACTATACAAAGATAAGATTTAATACTTTTTTTTGTTTAAAGTAAATTTATTTCGATTAATAATTTTTTTGATAAAAAAAATAACTCACTATTCACTTTATTTATTAAAAAATTAAACTAAGCAACAAGAATAAAAAGACTTGTTTTTTCTGTAACAATTGCACCCATCAATCCAACCACGAATTAAAGTTGTCCATTATTTTACTAATCTTTTGACCGATCAGACTACAAGTAAAGAATCTGTATTTGATGGTTGAAAATTCACTTTATTTCTAATAATATTATTAGTTAATTCCTCAGTTTTAATTTATTTGCATCCACAAGTAACAAGTTTCTATTCAAATAATTTTGTTTACGTAAACTTTATAACAATTTTTATCAGTACGTAGTTCTAGGAGTGCAATTTATAAATCAAAAAACTCAAAAATCAAATCACCAAATTAACTAATCATTTAATTACCCATATAATACAATATACGCACGAATTTATAAATGTTGGGTTGTTGGGGTCAAGGGCCATTATGTTGCATAGAACACTTAATTGTAAATGAATTCAAATTTTCCTATTTTTTTTATTTATTTATTTTTATTAACTTTTGTTCTGATAAGTGGATTTGGACCTAATGTTCAATCATGGTAGTGGTGTTTATGGACTTCCTCTTCTTCACCAGAAAACTTTTCATGGGTCCACAGTACAAGAATAATAATAAAAGCTCATTCCATTTTGATATGAGAAAAAAATTAGAGGGTCAAAAATTTGACCTAGCTAACAATTGGTGGATGGGGTAGAGAGATTTGCTGGAACATTATTTATTTCTAGGGACAAATTTATAGATGAAGTTTTTTATTTTTGTTTGTTGTATTTTATTTCCAAATTAGCAATTAAAATAGAAATTCTATTGTAATATTTTTCCAATCAATATAAAGTAATCTAAAGTGGATTATTTGGCAGAGATAAAACAATTGTTTTACAAGAAAAGTTAAGTATTATGATATATATAGTGATGGAAAACCAAAACAAAATATCCGTGAAAATAATTTTCAAAGCAACATTTTTAAGTAAGAAATAGGGGAAACTTCAATTTACTCTTAATATATAGTTTAGCACATTTTTTAGTTTATTTTTTTATTTTAATTTTACCATAAGATTCTATTGTTAAACAAGATTGTTAATTTTTTTTTTTTGGAATCATAAAATTGTAAAATATTATATTGCATTACATAGTGTTTTGTAAAAAGTATTACTTAATCATTCTATTTAATAGTAAATCATTAAAATTATAAAATAAATATATAATTTTTTGAACTATAAAATAATAAAATAAAAACACACTAAACTACATGAGAGCAAATTGACGGTATTTATCTTTGCTCCAAATTAAATTCATTATTTTATATCATAATATTCTGCGCGAACTATCTAATTAGTAAAAAAAAAATTATATATATTTATAAAATTTAGCTTATATATTTATAAAAATATAATTTTTATAAATTTTATAATTTTAAATTAAAATTTATAAAATTAAATTAATAATAAAATTTTAAAATTTAATGAATAATTGATATTTCCAGATCGAATGCTGATTATTATATTATGGTTATATTATGGTCAACTGTGGTGTAGGGGCCGAATAAAATTTCGGTGCTTCACTCGTGATCGCCTTTTCCCACGCCTCTCGATTCTCTCCCTCCATTAATGTTGCCCCCACCTTTTTTCTTTTTTTTTTTTCTTTTTTTTTTTAAAAAAGGAAAAATGCATTAAATGTTAATTTGGAGTTATTCCCCCTTCTTTTTTTTTTTTTTTTATTCACTCCTATCAGTTTCTACGGTTGTTTTGCTTTCGTAGGCCCGTGACCGATCAAACCCATGTTCCCCGGATCCTATAAATATAATATTAACTCCGCCGAATCACACATGAAAGAATTTAATTTAAAGCAAAAAATATTCTTTTGTTTGATATGTGTGAAAGAGATCGTGAGCACCTCTTTATTCAACAGTTTCCAAGGAAACCCACATGTTATTTCGAGTGTCTCTACAATAAGACTTGGAAGGAGGTGAAGAAGAATTTGAATAAGGGGTCATAAAAGAAGACAAGTAGATCGAAGCGACAGATCATGACAAATGTTGAAGTAAGTGGGCCAGTTTTTTCCAATAATGACTTGCTTTGTTAAGACTTGATCAAAATTGGGTAGGTGCATTGCGACCTCTTCTGAGACAATTGGTGCAAATTTTATGGGTCTTAATTAGTCTACGTAGAAATGTAACATGGGTTGTGCCTAACCAGCGGAGTGACATATGGCATGACCGATTAGGCTGTATCGGCATAGAGCGCTACATAAAATGTTATAAAATGTTATGTTTTTAACTTTAGTATAACTAATGGGTTATTAGTAAGATGACAAGCGAGCCTATCTGAATTGTGAATTATTTTAATTTAATTTTTGATTTAAATCAGTCAGCGATATTTTTATTTTTAAAATTGAATGTATTATTTATTTTAAAAAATGTTTTTAGTATCTTTTAGATAATTTTGGTGTTATAAATTTATTGAATGTATTATTTATTTGGCCCATAAAGCGCAACCCCGAAATTAAAATATGGAATTGGAGCAAGAAGATATAAAGATCTAGTGACGAAGAGAATTTTGCCTAGCGCTGTTACTGTCATATAAGTAATTATTAATCAGTTATTTCTCAGGCCTTTCTGGCAGGATGAAGAATTTAGATCTTTTCTGCATTTTTTTTTTTTTTTTGCAGGTTTTATTTCCCTGAAGGAAATTTTATAATAATGGATTTCAATAGTTAAGCAATTTGGATAAGATGACACACAAAGAACACCATACAATCATAACATAATACTCTGATACGTACAGAAAGAAGTACATATATGAAACATAGCGCCCCCACCCCTCCAATAGTTAATCTCTACCAACATTAATTAATTCATGATCTCTATGTCTCCTCGATCACTCTGCTATCAAGCTCCTGCGTCATGAAGAACCAAATTGAAGAGTATCTTCAAGTCCTATAGAGAGTCAATTCATTAAGTGCCTAATTACTAATTAACCTACTAAGTAGATTAACAAAAGCAAAAGGCTTGTTACTCTAACATTTTCCTAATTAAGGAGGTGAAGCTTAGGGTGGTGAGTTATAGGGGGCCGGGAGGATGTGATGGGGATATCATGTGGTAAAGGGGTGGTGGTGGAGGTGATTTATATTTGTAGAGAGGGTGATGAGGAGGTGGTGTTTTGTAGTGGTGGTGATGCATGGTAATAAGGATATGGGTATGCAGGAGGAGAGGGAGGTGGTTATTTATAGTGGTAGAAAGGTGATGGTGGTGGTGGTGGTGGTGGTGATTTATGTTTGTAGAGAGGTGAGGGAGAGTATGGTGGTTTGCAGTGGTAGGGAGGTGGTGGAGAGTGATGCTTATAGATAGGAGGAGGTGGTGATGATTTGTAGTGTTGGAAAGAAGGGGGTGATGGTGATTTATACTTGTAACCAAAATGATGATGTGGCGACGGAGATTTGCTGTAGTAGTAACTAGGAGGTGAATGTTGGTGGTGGTGGTGGTGGTGGTGGAGAATGGTAATTAGAGTAGGTTGCATGGGTCTCAAGAGGGAAACTCACAATGAGAGACACAAACACTACAAAAAATAGAGTATCGAGTATCTACTCGAGACAGCAAAAGAAGTTAATTAAGCATCATTAAGTCACCTCTATCCCTAGCGACTAAAATTTACGAGCCAAAAACACGCACGAGAGTATGTGTTTAGTGTAAAAGGGAGCATGGGATTATCCTAGCAAAATATTGATGTTATCTATGGATAGTGGCATAGTGCGCATACGCCCTCTACATAGAAAATATAGCTAGTCCACCTATAATTAATCAGTTATTTGAGTATTGCTGCTTCTCATCAATATTACAGTTAAGTCTGAGTAATTTTTTAATTAATGCTTCCCACTTATATGTGTCAAAATCAGATGAATTATATTATGTACATTGACAAAAGATGAAGCAACCCAATTCATCTTAAAGATCTTCTCCATTGATGCTATAAAATAGTGGTGAAAATCATCACCGGAGTAGGCTTCCCTAATTTTGTGTAACATCTAGTTATAGTTTCTTGTACGCAAACATGTATTAGATAGATTAAGCCATTTTTTCGGCATTTCATTCTCATATCAAATATCTCCAAGAGAAACAGAGTATTTCCAGAAAAAAAAAAAAGAAAAAAAAAACATATTAAGGAACTCATCATTCAAGTTTATTGGGCTCCCCCTCTGAATATGCGGTTCAATACTAAATTAATAATATGGCTCGCCAACTTATCTCAACAAAACGAGTTGACAGGCTTCTCAACAAAGGTGTCCTTCACCAACCGTTTCTAGCGTAAGTGGTAAAAAATTTGATGATTAGTATCTGAAATTTAATTATTTTATATTTTCAACTAAATTTATTTATGTTTTTGAAGCTAGTAATATATTATTTTTTTCTCAAATAAAAAACAAAGGTGCGCTCTAGTGTCTCCAAAGGATTGGGTTTCATCAATTTTTTAAAATTTTATTTCTACCCATTAAGTGCGGATCCAGCCCATACCGTAGCCCTATCCGGGCCTTATGTTTGTCTTTGTGCACGACCCATGGCCGTTATTGGGCCCTTAGTGGGCTGGGAGCTGATTAATACACCAATTGGGTTCGGCCTGGGTTCGTTTTAAGCAGGAGACAACCATAGTAGGATTTAGATTTAGGGGGAGACGATATCTGGGCCTTTCGTTCGCTCATCCCACGACTCTCCCCAGTTCCATACTCCCAAATTTCCTCCCATTTCCCTCTCGTTTGGCTTTGTTCTTACGACGGATGAGGATTAATCTCTTTATAATCCACGGAATTAATATCTATCTGTGTGGTTGGATACGTTTTTTATTCTGATGACTTTTGCTAATTTACTGCATAGAATCCCCAATTGTGTTCTAAGTTAGGCTTCTGTAGTGACCTTTTACAGTGTTAATTAAGGCCAAGGGATGATGATGCACTTTTTGCGGGTGTTGAATGATCTCCTGTTTATTAGGAATTTTGTTAGCTGGGATTAAAAAAAAAAAAATGAAATTTGTAATTGACTTTGTCATATCGAAATTGCTTGAATTTATTACACTAAACTTTTTTGTATAAAATGAGATAAAAGTAAGAAAAAAGAAGTATATATTATGCTCTAGTGTATGAGATCTAGTAAAGAAAAGAAAGTAGAATTTATCAAGAGAGCTTAGACCTTAGTATCTTAGTGCAGCATTACTAAAATTACATCCGAAATCAAAAAGTATATGATTGCTGCAAGCGTGTGAAAATGTAGAATGTAACGCAGGCATCAGAATCAGTATTTAGAAAGAACCTATGTACGGAAGTTTTCATTCTTTTTCACAAAATTTTACTATTCACGCAACCACAGCTCGCTCTGTCATCATGCATAAGAAGCTGGAGGCGGAGGAATTGAAGTTTCCAGATTACCTTCTAGCATCAATATCACATTCTTCATCGAAGGCCGGAAGACGGGTTCATTGTGAGCGCACCAGAGCCCCACCTTCACGATCCTCTCCAACTCGGCGATGTCGACGACTTCATCGTTGATTACGTGCCTTAATTCGCCTGCCGTCATGCATTCATACATCCACTCTGGCAAACTATGTTCTTCCCCTGCCTCTTCCAATTCCATACTCCTCCTACAGCATATAATCTCTAACAACACGATTCCGTAGCTATACACATCGGCCTTCACGGTTATCGGTCCATTTTTGTACCATTCCGGTGCGAGGTACCCCCTCGTGCCCCTAATCCCGGTGAAGGTTCTTGTTTGATTTGGCATCAGCAACTTAGCAAGCCCGAAGTCGGATATCTTTGCGGTCCCCGAGCCATCCATGAGAATATTTTGAGGCTTTATATCGCAATGAATTATGCGGGTCTCGAGCTCTTCATGAAGATATTGAAGCCCTTTGGCCACGTCGAATGCGATCTTAACTCTTTCCTTCCAAGCTGGGCAGTTCTCGGATCTGAAGAGAAGATTCGCGAGCGAGCCGTTGCTCATGAACTCATAAACCAGCAACCTGTTAGAGCCTTCGTTGCAAAAGCCGAGCAACCGCACCAGGTTTCTATGGTATGTCCTCCCTATTGCTCTCACCTCTCTTTGGAACTCCCTCTCCCCGTCTTCTACCATCTTTTCTAGTCTCTTCACTGCAATAACCGTCTCTCCCTTCGCCAATGCCCCTTTGAACACACTCCCAAAGGCGCCCTTTCCTAGCTCTTCCCTAAAGCCATCTGTTGCCGAGTCTAGCTCTTGGAAAGAAAATGATCTCAATGGAGTCTCCTCATCAAAACTGGACTCGCCATACTCCAATGGCCTTCTATACCTTCTCATCACCCTTTGATTTCTATACATAAGAAACCCGCAGATGGCGAGCACAACCGCCAATAAGGAAGCTAAAACTGCTGTTGTAATCAAAGCGCCAGAACTGAATTGTCTCTTCTTAACGTTACTCGCGCTTCGATTGCCGGCATTCGTTGTTCCTACCTTGATGAATAGCGTATCATTGCTCCCCACCCGTCCGTACTTCAACGGAAGCACTTGTTTCGAGCATACATTTTCCTGAAACAGTGCTGCCTCACAGAAACAGTCGGTCGAGCATGCATCTCTGCAGTCATCGAAGCTCGCTGTTGATGGTAAAATGAAGTATGGAATGTCCACCCACGTAATGTTGTCCACGGTAGCCATCGCCGATCTGGCTTCGCCTCCTCCTCCGTTCGAGCTCGCCACCGAGCAGTCCCCAGCACTGGTCTCGGAGTTCCTCGCGCAACCGCGGGAAATTTGATTCGAGTCGACGAATTCGAAGCCCGGCGGACAATGACAATTGGGTTCGCCATCAAGGCCGAGATCACAATAACTATTGAGCCCGCAAACTCCCTTGACCAAGCATCGATCGGTTAGCGCTGCCCATTCAACCTTCGTAGTAGAGACGTTATTTATTGCGAAGGTGTGTGAGTAAAGCCGAAGAATCCCATCTATATCGATGATCGCCCGGTAGTAAGTATCCACTCCGCTAGATGTCGTAGCCTGTGCCAAATTCTGACTGTAATTACCGTTATTGCCCGTTATGTATAGGACGCCACTGCTGTTTAGAGCAAGGGTAATGGGGAAACCGATTTGGAAAGTGCCCGTAGCCCAGTACCCATCGTTAGCATCATCGAGCGTGCCCACGGGGTACAGCACAACGTTGCCATCGTCTTGGTTCTTGAGTCGGTACTTTCCGGTCGACGGATCGGTTTCGGAGACACTAGAGTATAGCTCCGATCCGGTTACTAAACTCTGCCCTTGTAAGAGCGTATCCGTCGGAGAACTGAACGTCGACCAAATAACTTGTTGGTTCGTACCGTAAAGGACGAAGTTGCCGTTGTCGAGCATTGAAGCCAAGGTGACCGGCTCGGATGTTTGGGATATGTCCTTCCCTTGGCCACCAGCGGCGCTCCAGATGAGCCGGCCATCAAAAGTTAAGGTGATGGATCCGTCGGTGAGGGGAGGATCATCACGGTCGGCCGTCCATACAATAGTCCTGTTGGGGACTGTTGCCAGCCAAACTCCGACGGCGAAGCCTGCCGGGCCTTTGGGGTAAAATCCCAAGGCAAATCGGCCGGATGGCGAGAACCAACCGGCACCGTCGGCGGCCGCGATGGAGGAGCCTAAGGTTATGTTGACCTGCTTGTTTTGAGCAGTACTCACTGGTAGGGGGTTAGGAGCTAAAGTTAACAGTAGTAATACGGAGAGAACAACGAAGGCCATGGCTCTCTATAGATGAACAGATGAGGCCAGGAGAGAAAGTTATGAACACTAATGCCCACATTATCGATCGGATCATGTGAAGAATTGCTTGATCCTTAAAAGATAGGATAGCAACTGCTGATGACAATGACCTCATTATTTGTTTAAATGGATCGATGTGGAATTACTGATCACTGGATTGAGACAGGTAGAGAGAGAAGTAAGATAGATCCGAACGGCATTATGCTTTGGCCCAGCTTTAGCATGCATGATCATCGTCTAAGCCTTTAAGTCTAAGAGCTTTTTCCTTTTGGAAAATTTTACTTGTACAACCCCACGTGGAATGTACATTTTATATTTTATTTATTTATTGCTTTTTTATATGTGCAAGCTATGAACAAAAAAATGTCTTTGTTTGACATTATATGCATAATTATTTTTAATTATTTTTTTTAAAAAATAATAATTATATAAATGAACTATGCTATATGCTATAGTACTGAAACTACAAGGCGGCTCAAAAAGCCACAAAAGTCACTAGAAAAAAATAAAGCACAAAGGGGTCAATGAGACAGCTGTCTTAGGAAATCTGACGGTGTATACATGATCTTTACCTAATTGTTTAGGTGGATGCTTCTATTCTTCAACACTTCACTCCATCTTTTTTTTTAGAAATTTTCTCATTTCGTTCTGGTCAATGCCCATTAAGGTTTGCGTTGCTGAAAACTATGTTTGAATTTATTCTGAGTTTTGATCGTTAATCGCTAGATCACATCTATAATTCTGTGTAAACTATGTTTGAATTTATTCTGAGTTTTGATGGTTAATCGCTAGATCACATCTATAATTCTGTGTAACAGCTGTAACAATTTTGGCATATGTGACATTTGAAAGGGACATTTCATAAAAAAAAGAAGAGGCGAGATCTTTCTCAATGTGTCGGTGAGGAGGAAAATGTGGGAGGAAAATGAAGGAGCAAAACATGGTTGGATGTGAACAAGAAAAAGGAAAATAATACATAATAGCTGGTTAAATGTAAGCAGAAGCATTCTAAAGTGGAGAAAGTAGGAGATTTTAAGTACCAACCCAAATCTGAGTGCTAATTTTTTAAAAATAAAGTTGGGCTCACTCCCGCATTTAGGCTCGAACTGATCTTTCAAGCCCAATTTTCTATTGTTTTGCGCCTCTTAATTGATTTGGTCCCATTATTTATTTAATTATTTATTTGGTTTGGAATGCTTGACTTCGACTCTTGCAATATTTTATCTGCTTCAACGAGGTGATATTTTTTTTTTTATTTTTAAGTTGGTGGTATGAACCGCAAAATCATAAACTATGATTTGCATTCAATTTTTTGTGTGAATCTTAAAGTTACTTTTTTTTTTTTTTTTTTTTTCTTGGTTAAGAATCATAAAATTTTTTTGTTTCGAGTTTGTTTTTCTTTTTTTTTTAAGAGAAAGAGAGCATACTATCAGATTCGTTTATTTTTAAAGTAAATTTAACTGAAAATATGAAGCAATTAGATTTCGAAATCGAGTCTCGGATATTAACCATCAAGCTCTTTGGTCTCGGATATCAACCCTCAAGCCTTTTGCCATTTGTGCTAGGGACGTTGATTACGTAAAGCTTGTTGAAGAAAAATATTGAGTATTTTTTTATTATTTATTTATTTATGGGTTAAAAATAGTTATAATTTTTTGTTTTATGACAATAGGTTGAGAAAATTAGTAAGTTGAGTTAGGTGAGTGAAATAAGTTGAGTGAAGGTTACGGTTCTGCGGTTTACAATAGATTTAATGGTAAGAGACTCAACAATAGGTCTAACGTTCAAATGGATTGAATCCGATCGAGATCCGCAGACGCTGTGTCAATATGCTTTAAGTAAATTAATTATATATTTCTAATAAATTAAATTTTTAAAATTAATAATTAGTACCAACGATTTATTTTTTTTTTTAAAAAAAAATGCATTAAGAAGTAAAATACTCTCTGTGCTCTGTTGGTACCTCCTTATATTATCATTATTCTTCCTTCCGGAAACCTTCAATTACTCCTTAAACTAATTCAAATCATCATTCATATTTTCTTTTTTTTTTCTTTTTTTTTTTTGATGTTGTTGAAATCCTGTAACCATTGCAAATAGACACTTAAAATATATCCCAAAAAAAAGAGTATATAAAAAAGAGGGAAATATGACAAAGTCATACATGATACATGCTAGGACACATAAGTCTATTGGGAGAAGGATCATGCATCATTTTGGGCCAATTATTTTCCTTATAGCAGTTAATACGTGTTAATACCAATGCCAATTCTCGAAGAAAAAGAATTTACATTACATATACCCCTGTTTTGATCTTTCCCAGTTTAAGGTCGTAGTTATCTCTCATTTTCAAGGCGCCCCCCAGGTGCGACTAATCTATAAAAAATAATAATTACTCTTTCTTGGTCTGAGCTAAGCAAAGCGTCACGCAGATTTAATGAGAATTGCACTACGGACTTGTTCTGATGTTAGAATGTGTTATTTCATGGTAGTGTAAAATGCCTGTAAATTTTATTTGTCACGATTGTTTGGAAATATGGTACTCACTTCGTTGTCATATTTTGTAAATTCGTAATTAGTTCTAGTACTAATTATGAGATTTAAATTAAATTTTTACTATAAATTCGTCTGTTTAATATAAACTAGAACCACCACAATTGTAAAAGAAAAAAAAATTAAAACTAAAAATACGGATAAAATAAAATTTATTAATCAAAAAAATAATTATACTTGACTATTTTTCTACCTAGAGTAGCTTCAATTCGAATTTTACTTTTGAATTTTTTTTATCATTATCTAGTCTTTTATAAATCTAAAAGACTTAAATTATGGATTCCTTAATCCTATCATATGAGTATGGTTAAATCGTACCATCTATATTATATTTATAACTTACATAAAAAAAAGTTACCCAAATTCTAGTTTTAGTATATTTCTATTCTAATTAATATTTAAATTTTAATAAATTTATTTTCAGCATATTAAATATTAATGTTAACCCATTTAAAATTCAATTACAAATCTAATCAGATCATGGATAATGTAGTTAACCTAAAGACGACATATCTTAATTGGTAAAAATAAGTTAAGAGTTCCAATGTAATTGTGCTGGTGCGAAAATCTTTAGGTACTCTTCATCTAACAGTTGCTCCACGAGTTAGCCAAAAAAAAATGTTCATATTCATTTTATTTTTTGGTTCATATTAAATTTTAAAGCATGGACTGGTTCTGCATTTCGCTTCTTGTATAGTTTATATTCTAATTTTCCCCCATGAGGTCTAAGCTAAAACACATACTACCTGGGCCTTAGAGAGTAAAACACTTGCAGAGTAATTAGGTTTCAGTTTGTGTGAAATCACTAATATTATAATAAGGCTTGGGCCCATTAACATCCAATCTGAATTTCATAATTTAGGCGGTGTTTGGTTGAAGGTGAGTAATAAGCAAAAAAATATAATTACAAATTATCGCTTCTATTTCTATTTGTTTGATTCAGAAGTATAGTATAAATAAAAGTAGTGTAAAGTAAAATCGGATAAAAAATTAATACAAAAAAATATATGTTGATGGAATATGCAATTTGTGTGATAATATTGCGGGTCATATTATGAAGACAAATATTATTCACATGGGAGTCCAAACTAAAACTTCATTTATTTCGGATTTCAAATTCTTAGAGACAAAATTTTGATTTAATTTTCTAAGGATGCAATTATTTCAGTATTCTGCTAATTTTTTTTTTTGCCGAATAAGCTGACTTTGCTAAAGAAAAATGCTAAGTGTACACTCCTTGTAGGGTGTACATCATATACTCCATCCATCTAATGGGTGGGATGTGGTGAGGGGTCACTTCATAATTTGTAAAGTGATCCTTCCGCCCTTAAATGGATAGATGTAAAATGTACACCTCCTTTGAGATGTACATGTAGTATTATTCTTTGCTAAATTGTATTTCCGTATATTTGTTTTAGGATAAAAGACAAGATGTTAGAAAAAAAGAGCTAGTAAAAATCGTCACTACATGATGGATGATTCTTTGAGAAAATAACGCCGGCTTCATCATCTTCATCGAAGTCAATTTTCTGCTCTTTATAGTTATTATTATTATTTTACTTTTTGTCTTCATAGAAGTTAATTTTAAAATGATTGAAGCATTAGCACGACGCATTCTATTTTTTTTTTTAAAAAAAATTTCTGAGTCAATTGGGAATAAAAATGAAGGATAAATTATATTTTTGCTCCTCATCTGTAATATTATTGCATCACTGTAGTATTATTTAAAAATTTTAAATTAAAAAATATAATTAATTTAAATAACAAGACCAAAATATAATGCTTACAGTAGCTTAAGAACCAAACTGAGCTAGATACAACTCTAAGATCTAGAGAACACCGCCAACTGCAAACTTTTCAACATGTAATCATTACAACCTGTACGCAACGCTGTTAACCACCCGTGATCCGAATTAATTAACCTTTGTTGTCTATTACGGAGCTACATTGCGACTGAAATATAAGTTGTTAAAAAAAATAAAAAATTAACCACCACATGATGGATCTCGATCTCTCCATCGAGCCTGAGTTCACATTCGTATGATAATTTCATCGAATTATATTATCCAAAGATTAATGTACATTTTAAATAGAATATATTTTACATCTATTTCATTCTGAAATAAAATAAATTTTATTCGTCATATCGATATGACGAGTAAATAAATATTTATTTTAAAATAAAATAGGTGTAAGATGTACATTCTATTTGGAGTGTACACCTAGCAATGCTCTTATCCAAATTCCAAGGTGCAATTTGCCAGTTTTTTTTGTTTTTTTCATCTTTTTAAATTTGTTTTCCTTTTCTCTTCAACTACGGTTTCTGCGTCGGCGAGTGGGCTACGCCGAACATGTACGGGGCCTGCAGCCACGTCAGCACTAACACATTAAAGGGTACTTTCGTAATTTCAAAGTTTTATTGTGCTCATCAAGAGTAACTTCGCTAAAAGTGATGCACCTACGCGTCACTCAATTTAGCCGTACACGTCGAAGGAGCTCACGAGATCCAACGGTCGAAATTTATCAATAGGGGGCCATCGGAACGCGCGCTCTAACCTACGGTGACCGAACCCCGCTATTTATCCAGGTCCTCTTTGACTCCTCCTCTTAACTACTTAACGGACTCGGATCCGGTGCTCCGCCTCCGTTACGCCGCCGCGCGTTCTCCCCACCGCGGCTGCGTTCCGGTCACCGCTACGCCGTAGCAGCGGTAGCGCGGTGGCGGAACCGCTCCGCCCTCCCCCGCATTGCGGCGCTTTACCGCTATAAAAAGCTCGCGAAGTGCTCGAGCTCTCTTCGTCGTTCCTCGAGCGGTGCTCGTGTGGATCCTTAGGGTTTCTTCTACATTAATTAGGGCTTTAATGAGATTAAGAGGAAGGATCTCAAATCTATGGCGGGGTAAGTGAGAGCTACTTCGTTGTCCTTTTTTTTTTAAAAAAAATTTGTGTAGTGAATTTGATTGGTTTGAGATGATGTTACCATGTGGATATGGAGAGAGGAGTTGATGCTTGGAGTAGTTTAGTTTTTCAGAGTATGAATTTGTGTTGTGAGTGTGAATTTTGAGAGTAGAAGGTTTTTGGAAAACTTAGGAATGCAATTAGATGCTGATGCGAATGTACTTAGGAGTACCTAAAATTGTTGGTTTGGCGACGTCGGTTATAGAATTTTGTGGTTGGTGATGTTAAACTTGATGGTATTAATGGTGATATCTTCCTGTTGAAATTGTGCAAATCAGGAAGGTGTGATACATTTTTAGCTATTTACTGTAGATCTTGTGTTATTGTGTTTGCAAGTGTACATGATTGTAGGATTCGAGTTTATTGATTCTATGAGAGAGGCTTGTAGATTTTTGTTAGGTATATGGCAAAGTTGCTCAGCAACTGGATCAGCTACAATAATTTTACCCTCTTTGTAACTTGCTCGGCCATATAGTATGGAATATAACTAGCTATTCAGGATTTACTTTTTTTTTTGTTCCTAAAGTTCTTTTCAAAAAAAAAATTGGTTGCATTTTGTGGTTCACATTGTCTTGATATTACTTTCGCAGGATAAAAGAGATTTAATTTCCGATATTCTCAGCGACAGCTCCATTAGCATTGTACTCTCAGTAAGTTCCATTACAACAACTGGAAAGACCCGATGTGAAGTGACACAATATGCACATAAAAGGGAACTCGTCAGATATTTTGAGAGCGAGTGTTTCTAGCGCTCCTAGCACATCCAGTCATGGTTCTATACAAGATGACTGTGAATCTCTAGGAGATGTATATGTGTGGGGTGAGGTTTTTTGTAATAGTTCCACTAGGAATGTTTCTAACAAATATAGCAGTTCTACATGTTGTGGAACTGATTTCCTTTTACCTAAGCCCTTGGAATCAAACTTACTACTAGATGTCCACCACGTGGCCTGTGGAGTACATCACGCTGCCCTTGTTACAAAACAAGGAGAGGTCTTTACATGGGGTGAAGAATTTGGGGGCTGTCTTGGCCAGGGAGTTAGAACTGATGTTGTTCACCCTCATCTGGTTGACTCGTTATCGGACTATAATGTAGGGATTGTTGCTTGCGGAGAATTCCACACTTGTGCTGTTGCCATAACCGGTGAACTTTATACTTGGGGAGATGGAACACACAATCTAGGGCTATTGGGTCATGGTACTAATATAAGCCATTGGATACCTAAGAGAGTTTCAGGACCACTTGATGGGCTTCATGTTGCTTATGTTACCTGTGGCACCTGGCATACAGCCTTGATCACTTCAACTTGGCGGCTATTCACTTTTGGTGATGGAACTTTTGGTGCTTTAGGTCATGGAAGCCAAGAAAGTATTTTGTATCCAAAAGAAGTAGAATATTTTATGGGTTTGAAGGCGATTTCCGTTGCCTGTGGTGTATGGCACACTGCTGCTGTTGTAGAGGGTGTGAGTACTAATTCCAGTGTGAAATTGTCATCTGGAAAGTTGTTTACTTGGGGAGATGGAGACAAGTACCGACTCGGCCATGGCGACAGGGAGCCACGGTTTAAGCCTACTTGTGTTACTTCAATAGTTGACTGCGATTTTCACAAGGTAGCTTGTGGGCATAATCTCACTATTGGGTTGACAACTTCTGGACAAGTCTTTACCATGGGCAGTGCTGTTTATGGGCAGCTTGGAGACCCCTGTTCTGATGGGAAGCTCCCTTGTTTAGTCGAAGATGAGCTTCTTGGGGAAGCTGTTGCAGAAATTGCCTGTGGCTCATACCATGTTGCAGTTTTGACAACTAAGAGTGAAGTTTTTACATGGGGAAGAGGAGCCAATGGGAGGTTGGGCCATGGCGACATTGAAGATAGGAAAACACCTACAAAAGTTGAGGCTTTGAGGGATAGATCTGTTAGATATATAGCTTGTGGTGCAAACTTCACTGTTGCTATTTGCCAACACAAATGGGTTTCAGGTTCAGAGCAGTCTCAGTGCGGCTTATGCGGACAGCCATTTGGGTTTACTCGAAAGAGGCATAATTGCTACAACTGCGGACTGGTCTACTGCCATCCATGCAGCTCCAAAAAGTCTTTTAGAGCAGCTTTGTCTCCTAACCCTGGAAAACCATATCGTGTCTGTGACTCTTGTTATGTAAAATTGAATAAAGTAGTGGCCTCTGGTGGAACTTTCAATAACAAGAAAGAAGCTACTCCTTACATCTCAAGCAAAGAGAGGCTTGACAAAGATTATGTGATGAAGAATTTGGATATGAAGGCAGCTAAAAGTTGGAAGAGAACTATTATCCTGGCTCCTCAAATCAGTTCAGTGTTACAGCTAAAAGAAATAGTTTTTGCAGGTGGAATTGATTCAAAAACCACAGATTCGAAAGCAGTTTGGACACCGGTGGGTCGATCTGTAAATTCTTCAAGAGCTGTTTCGCCCTTCTCACAAAATCCTGGCCCTCCGCATTCTGCAACACCAGTTCCCTCGAATGAAGACCTTTCTCTCTGCAAAAGTGCCGTTGATAATCTTAAAAAAGCAAATGAGCTCTTGGAGAAAGAAATTGAAAAATTGCATGCTCAGGTTTGTATTCTGCCATATGCTTCTGGAACTTGGTGCTTGTTTGGCCTGGTTTATACAGCCGCTTTTCTACTGGAGTAGCAGAATGAAACAAACTTGCGATGCGGCAAGAAGCTAAAAGGAGCTTCTTTGCCCAAAATCAAAAGCCCCGACTTAAAGCTTCTAAATCTGGCTGTAGAGAAAAGTTGTTATTGGGATTTTAGTAACAGCGCTCTTCATGCTTCTCTAAACAGTAATAACGAACAACAACAGCACTTACTATCAGGTGCTGTTTGATTCGAGGTTCGTAATATTCCAAGAATGTTGTATATATTATATTTGGAATGGCAAGCTTGTTATTAACTTCTCACGTCACTTGGGTTAGGAGGTTATTAAGAACTAGCATATTCTTTTTAATGGAATACTAATGATTCCCATCCAGCACGGAAATGAGAATACCTCCTAACCCATGATAATCTAGTATTGCTATCACCTAGGAATCTACAATGATTCCACTACTTTATTAACACTTTTTACATTTATCCAGTATGAGTTGAATGGTAATGATTTGAATAATTTTCGATTGAAAATATGATGATTATGGGAATATTACAAACCGTGAACCAAACGGGCCCCAAGGTTCATCATCCAGGACAGATGGGCCTATAATTTAGGCAATACTAGCTTACCTGACTATCTAGTGTAAATGGTTAGGTTGATATTTTGAGACACCGTTGTGATCTTCAAGATGTTGAGTTGGAGAAATCAGCAAAGAAAGCCCAAGAGGCTATGGTAGCGGCTGCAGAGGAATCTGCTAAATCCAAAGCTGCAAAAGAAGTTATAAAATCCTTAACAATACAGGTAATATTCAGTTATTTCATGGTTGTTGTTTTTCTTGTTGGAAATTTCAATAACTTGATTCATAACACTGGATTTGTTTGATAATATTTAGTACTTGTTGTTTGCTCACCGATGCCGAATCTTCTAATAGTTAGAGTCTTTTTTTTTTTTTTTTCTTTTTCCCTGATGCAGCTTAATGATACGGCAGAACGATTGCCTCAAGGTGTTGTCGAAGGTAAGGAGAGAAAATCAAGCATGGAGGCACATAATACTCATCACGTTAGTATGAATGGATCGATCCAAACAATGATTCAAAATGGAGTTGAAGAACAAATGGAGGGTAGTGAGTCTAATGGCGGCAAAGAGGTGCTTAAATCAGACAGTCCTACAGATGACAATGTCAGCTGGGGAGCCAAGTTCACTAAAGATAGTGAAAATGGCTCTGTGTCTCAAAGCTCAATTTCAACTAGTAATCAAATCGGGGCAGAGTGGATCGAACAGTATGAATCGGGCGTATACATTACTCTCTCGGTCCTACATGATGGAACTCGGGATATTAAGCGGGTGCGATTCAGGTAATTGAGATAATCTGATTTCCGACGCGGTTTCAATTCTATGTTGATTCTTGTGGATTTTTTTTTTTAAAAAAAAATCATGCAATGTGTGAGAATTAGTAGTTTGAATTTTTTTTATTTCTATCCTGCAGTAGAAGAAGATTTAAAGAGCAGCAAGCAGAAGTGTGGTGGTCTGAGAACCGCAAAAAGGTTTTTGAGAGATACAACGTTCGCGGGTCGTGCAAGGCCTCGTCGATAGCCTGAGGTTTATACGTACACAGTATAATCAAAGCTTGGGATTATCAAGTTGATCACCAAAATAGGAACCGATGGCGGAGAGTTCAGATGATACTTATTTGTATTATCTATTCATGCTTGTTTGATTTCTTCCTAAATGTCACCTACTCTGGTCTCTGTTGAATTGTAGAGTGTAGAAAATTGTCACAAAATGAAAATATGTCACCTACTCTGGTCTCTGTTGAATTGTAGAGTGTAGAAAATTGTCACAAAATGAAAATAGTATGAGAGTAGAACAGAGGTGTTTTCTACCTGTACACCCCTTTTTATTTTAAAGTAATTGCAGATGAAGCCTCATTCTCACTTACCAGTTTTTTTTGTTTTTTTTATCTCGTTTCATCCTCTAATGATTCAATTTTCAAAGCCTTTTTTGTGTGTGTGTGTGTGTGTGTGGAGAATGAGATAGCATGCTATTGTTTTATTTATTTAGAAAATAAATTAAGCTGAAAAATTAGATTGCAGGCCTACACGAAACCCACCGAATTTTTTTTTTTTTTTAAAAAAAAAAAACTACCTAGCACATAAGGAATCCTAGTTAACCCTGAGGGACCGAATCTCCTCCACAAAGCGCTTCCGCGAATGTTTCTGATACTCAAAATTTTTTCAATTCTCTCAGACGAGATAGCTCACCAAGCAGTAGCGATTGTTGCAAGCTTCTTTTTTCTTAACGCACCACCTTTTAGTCTGGTCGGTTCTCACAATCTGATCGGAGAAGGGCAGTTGTGAACAAACAATTTATTTGAAAGCAAATTCTGCAGGACTTCTCTAATACAACGATAGTTTATGAAAAAATAGTCTATCGTCTCAAGCTCTCCCTCTCCACTCTGGTCCATTTTTAGAAAATTATCTGTTGTACGCAATTTTTTTATGACAGCTCATGAAAAAGTAGTCTACCGTCTCAAGCTCTCCCTCTCCACTCCAGTTCATTTTTAGGAGATTATCTCTTGTACGTAATTTTTTTCTAAGAATCGGCAAAGTAAAAATCTTAATTTTCAACGAAAATTTAATTTTTCATATTGTACGAATCTACTGTCGTTTACACCGTCATCTTATAAAAAAAATATATAAAAATTTAAACATATACTTTGCCGTTGGGCCCGCCTTCATCGTACTTCATTTGGATTGTTACTGAGGGAGATCACACTGACCGTCTCTTTTAGATTCAGGATCAGGAGATTGTTACTGAGGGAGATCACTCTGACCGCCTCTTTTAGATTCAGGAGATCATTCTGATCGCCTCTTTTAGATTCAGGATCAGGATCAGGAGATTGTTACTGAGGGAGATCACTCTGACCGCCTCTTTTAGATTCAGGATCAGGTCTCTATCATGCTGGAAACATGAGGCAAAACATGACAATTTTATTTCACTTTCATTCCTTGGCGCCCCAACAATTTTTTACCCTAACGTTTTTGTTTCGTATGTGGTCATAGACACATAAATACAAGATATCGTTCCACCGGGTGGTTCTATATCCATCATCAATCGCGTAGCTCAATCCATATTTGAAAATATCTTTGTCGTGTGGCTCTTTGTTTCAAAGCTCATTCTTTCGGAGGGTTCGAGTGGATTTTGTTTTGTGTTTTTTTCTTCTTTTTTGTTTGGTGGTCGGAGAAGTGGATAGTGTTTATGAAGCATATATTACTTTTTATTGAGTTTAAAATGTATCAATTTGCCAAACATGCAGGCTCACCAAGTTAAAGTCATCTTCAATAATGCAGGTGATGTACATGAACTACATGCTGCAGCAACAGTAAGGAAGATGGATTAAACTAAATTAACAGCGTTGGAAAAGCAAGCATTCAATTTGGATCTTACTTTTGAGAAGTGGGGACACAAAAAACGTCCAAATTAGTCTGCAGGTCGGTCTACAATGACGTACTTTTAAATGAGACTCTCCAACAACCATACATAAAACTAACAAAAAAAAATAAAAAAAAATCAAGAAAACATTAACAAAAAATCGTGAAGCTTAAGTTTCTTTACCCGATTGCCCTTTTGATAGATCTAGAACATGCTTTGTGACGAGTGAAATAATATCCATCTCAGGATGGATTGTGACGAGTGAAATAATATCCATCCCAGAATAGAATGGGATTCTAGATGTACACCCCTTTAGAGGTGCCCCATCCCATCCTGAGATGGGTATTATTTTACTCGTCGCATCGAGTGACAAGTAAAATTCAGCCCACTTCAGAATGGGATGGGGTGTAAGATATACACCCCTAAAAGGGTGTATATTTATTATATATACCCATCCAACTCGCACTTTACTTTGATTTGAAATTTTTTTTAAAAAAATTTTGTCCATTAAATTGGAGATTTTGTTAAAATTAATAGCTGTGTTAATAATCTCAATTAAGATAATCTCAATCCAACTACATAAATAATTTATTTAAATTAAAACGAGAAAAAGTCCAAAGTCTGATGATAGCCTATTTAAATACGCAAGTAAGTCGGTCCACAAAATATTCCATATGATACTTTTATTATTATTATTATATTATTATTATTATACTTAATTTATATTTATTTATACTTTAATTAGACATAATAAGATTAGATAAAATAAATAATTTTATTAAAAAAATTAATTAACTAGATTAGATGTATCAGTTGATATTGCCAACTAAGTTTCTTAAAAATAAAGTCGACAAAATCTTAATTGCTTCCTCTGATTAAATCACAGCTCTTAATTTTCATGATTACCATTTACATCCGTTGGATCAAATTCGAATTATTTCCTATTTTCAATTTCCTGCATGTTGAATCCTAATGGAGATATATAGGATGAGCTCGTAGCAACAAACTCAGTTCCTTACCCACGCGATTTTCTCCTCCCTTATCTCTCGTCTCGGAGAATCGCTTCTCGAACGCTAGGGTTTCGTCGCAGCGTTGGTTCGCCTCCTCTTCCTCTTCCTCTTCCTCTTCCTCTCTCTCGCGCTGGCGATCCCTTTCTTCTCAGTTTCTCCTGGTTTCTGGATTTGATTTGACCCGTAGATCGATCCGCAATTGGATGAGATCGATGTTAGGGTTTTGATCCTGCGTTTTCTGATCGGTTTTTCTCTTTCCTCGTGTAGAATTCGACCAGAGGTTGGTGTTCATCGGCTTCGTAGAGTTCTGCGGCCGTGGAGGCGATGATTCACGTAGCGTCGGAAGGGGCGGAGGATGCGGCGGCGGCGCCGGAGCCGCCCGATCCTGACGCAATCGAGGTCGATCCCACTCGGCGTTACATTTGTGTAAGAAATTTTTTTCCTCCGTACTGTTTTGTGTGTGTGTGTGTGTTTAATGTTTAATAATTAGATTATTTGTCCTCTGCATTGGCTAAAGTGTTGATCTCTTTGAACAGTATAAGGAGGTATTAGGGAAAGGAGCATTCAAGACTGTGTATCCTTGCCCTAATTTGCTATAACCTTCTTTTTGGATTGTTTAATTGTAGTTTACTTCAATTTAGGTAATGCAGTTGTATGTAGTTTGGTAATCCTTAATGCTGATACTGATTATAGCTACAAGGCATTTGATCAAGTGGACGGAATTGAGGTAGCTTGGAACCAGGTTAGGATTGATGATGTTTTGCAGTCCTCAAATGACTTGGAGAGGCTGTATTCGGAGATCCACTTTCTGAAAACCCTGAAGCATCCGAATATCGTGAAATACTACAACTCGTGGATCGATGATGAGAAGAAGACTGTCAATATCATCACGGAGCTGTTTACCTCCGGCAGTTTGAGACAGTACAGCCTCTTTTTTTTCTTTTTGTTAAAAATATTGTGATCGACATGTAAATTATATCGCCTGTCCTTGAACTTTGGCATGATCATCTAAAAGTTGATTTTGGAGCCCAAAGGTCCCTGAACTTCATTAAGTACTAACTGTTGGTACTGGCATCACATGCGATTTCTTTGCATGCTCAAGCTATGAGGAAAGTTATGCTAACTTAGATTTTGCGGAAGATAGTTGAAGTTTTCTTTCATGAGCTTGATTTTGCGTTACGATCTTTTGTCTCGAAATCCAAGTTTGCACGACCTTTGGTGGTCCTTAAATCTAAGTTTGTTACAACCATTTTTTGTATTTCACAAAATAAAAGATCATGTGTTGTCACTCGCACTGAAGTTTTTTGCACCCTATTGAAGGAAAAAGGGGCTAGGGTTTGATTCTGCACGAGTCTAGTTCAGGGAGATTTAAGCTAAAAGATTAATGTTTTGGGAGCTAAACGCAACTGCACAACCGTTCAGGGACCGGTGCTATATTTTACACCCTTTCTATTCATTTTTTTCAGGCTTTCAGCCCAGTGACTTAGTTAATGTACAATAGGTATCGGAGAAAACACAAGACGGTGGATAAGAAAGCAGTGAAGCGGTGGGCTATACAGATATTGAACGGATTAATTTATCTTCACTGTCGGGGCACTCCTATTATCCATAGGGATTTGAAGTGTGATAATATTTTTATCAACGGAAACCATGGAGAGGTGAAGATCGGTGATCTTGGTTTGGCCACTGTCATGCAACATACCAAAGCAAGGAGCGTGACTGGTATGAAAGTATTACCTTTTCCCCGCAGTTGCCAATTTCTTTTATTGTGCAGGAAGTTATTTAGTTGTCATTCCATTTGTTATCTATTTAAGAAAATTCCACCTAGTTCTGTCAAAACTTACTAGTTCCCATCAAAAAGGTTATGGAATATACCATCAAATGTCAGAGTACTCCATTAGGCTGCACACTTTCCCATCATATAAGTTAAAATATAATTAAGTTTTCGCAGATAGTTTCTTCAATCAAATATAATGTAATATTAGGCTGTGGAATCAAAATTTAGGTAAGAATATGTTTTTTATATTATTAGATTTATAAATGCAGGGACTCCTGAGTTTATGGCGCCAGAATTGTATGATGAGGAATATAATGAGTTGGTAGACATATACTCCTTTGGAATGTGCATGCTAGAAATGGTTACCTTCGAGTACCCATACAGCGAATGCACAAATTCTGCTCAGATATTCAGAAAGGTTATTAAAGTATGTGTTATCTGCAAGTGAAAGTCCCTTTTCTTTTGCTTTCTATTAGAGCTATGCTAAGTAGCTGCAACAAGATGAGCTTTTAGCTTTGAACTTGCTTCTTTTGTCTTAGTTCCTGAATGGCTTCTACAGGGGATAAAACCTGCTGCCCTTTCGAAGGTAAAAGATCCTGAAGTGAAAGTTTTTATAGAGAAATGTCTGGTTCCAGCTTCTCAGAGGTTATCAGCGCAGGAACTTTTAAAGGAACCTTTCCTTCAATTAAATGGATCAAACGGAACTCAAACAAATTCTGTGTGTTTATCAAATGCTGTCAATCACAAGGTACCCACCTCTCGAGATGATTCTGTTGTCAAAGAAGAAAGAAGTGCTTCCCTACATCATTCGACATCTCAGATGGACGTTGATGTGGAAGATGGGCCTGCTACTATTTCTGTAGTTAGTACCTCTTCTGAGAAAGGCTCGCGCATACCAACTTTGGAAGTTCATATGGGAGGGACACATGGTGAATTTGCATTGAAGGGGAAAAGAGATGATGCCGATACAGTACAATTGGTGCTAAGAATTCCTGATCTGAATGGTAATTATAATTTATGCATTTCTCCTTTCATTCCATTGTGGCTTACATTGACGTATTGACTGTGGACTGCTGCAAAGTCATCTATTTACATTTATACCTTGTGAAATCAGGCTTTTCATATCTAGCCTCTGAAACTGTATGTAATAGATGATTTTGCAGAAGTATATGTAAATATTTGTTTTTGTTCTTAGGCTTCTTGTTTTTTTTTTTTTTTTTTTTTTTTAAGGTCATACAAGCCAAATGACCAACGTCCATTTCCCATTTGACTTGCACGCTGATACTTCTCGTTCGGTTGCCATCGAAATGGTTAAGGAACTTCCAATCGCTTGGGAGAAGGTAAATTTTATCGCCGAGCTAATTGATTTATTATTAACTAACTTGGTTTCCGGATGGAAACCTTGTGCTACTGTCCGAGAATCAGAGGATTTGAATGGAGAGCAAACTCCTACAGATGAAACAAAGGATCTCCAATTGGTCAAGTATGGGGAAAGCTCTCCTTGGTCTTCTGAAAGTAATGCTGAAAATGTTGAGATACTTGATGTTCCATCATGTATGAAACTTGATGAACTTTCTTCTCGTACCGACCCCATCTCCGTGGATGCTATTCATTTGGATGATCATGGTTCTGAAAGGTCCTTTTTTTCCGCTATCTCCTACGAAGGAAATGGAGAGAAGTCTGCAGGTTCCACTGCGTATTTTCCCAATATGGATAATAATCGATTTGTGACCGAACAGGATCTTAAGGAAGTACTATCAAGAGTTGATGATGGTAGTTTGTGTTTTGATACGAAGGACATGAATAGCTCGATTGCTAGTGATTTGCCGGCCTTTTCTGGCTTCGTAAGCAACGATTCTCCTGCGGTTTTGGCTGAGGAAAATGATTATGATTTGGAATTGAAATTGGAATTGGATTTTATAGAGATGCAGTATAAGCAGGCAATAAAGGAAATATTTCTCAAGAAACAGCGAGCAATTGCATCAGCACAGAGCAGGATAGCACGGAAGAAGCAATTGTGTCGTCATTGATCAGCGCTTGCAGTGTTTTTCTTAACATCTTTTTTGGGCTTTTCATATTATGATTGGTGATTATTTTGTAATTCAATGGATGCATTTTTAGCAGGTCTTTTTGTGCAGTATAATCAACTAAAATTGGGCATATCTTGTGGTTTAGAATGCTAGGAAAGGCCGGCATAAAGCAATGTTTATTGTGAGCTATCGTTGTATTCGTGTCTTGGAATCTGGATGAGAAAGTTTTATTGGGGAAGCTGGTTATTAGTTTTGATCATCAAGTTTTTCACCGCCTGTTTATTTCTCTTGTATCTTGTTTGATTTTTTTGTTATCATTGTTGGTACATTAACTAACTAAATTTGCAGCATGCTATTTTTTACAGGCGAAATACAAACTGGCAATTTAACACTTATTATGATGTTGCATGGCCAGTTATTTTATACTCATAATTATTGCGCTTAGTATGAAAGTTTGTAATTAGAGTGTGATGCATGTTTTGCTTGTTGAATCGGCTTTTTATTTTTTATTTTTATCTTGCTGTAAGAACTGCTAGTCTTATTTATCAGTAGTTACCTATTCTTAAGGTGACATACTGAATTTGAAAGTGGATAATCATTCACTTTTTTTCTTTTCCTTTTGGGACGGATGTTCCGAAATGTTGCCTTCAGTAGCACTTAATGAGATATTATGCTGCTGTACAGTTTGATATTCTGCTAGTTCTTACAGGTTAGTCGGTAGGACTATATTATGCAAGTTCTTACTTTCCTAAATTCCATTCACTTGTTTCTTTTGCATTTTTTATATACTAATTACTTACATTTTAATTCAGGTAAACGGTGAAGAACTCAGTTGTCAATTCTTCAACTTGCATGCTATGGAGGATTTTGTGCAAATATCCTAAACGGAAGCAAAGAACATCTTCCTGAAGCATTAGAGACCTCCGCTTATTACTAAATAGATGTTTACCATTCAAAATGTCTGAATTTCTTTTGTTGCTTCTTTTTCTATTTTTAGCGGAATTGTTAAAAAAAAAGTTTCTGACAATATTCTCAATTTAAATCTTTCCAACAAATATTCTGTTCTGTTCTTGTAGTAGCTATAGCAGAAGCATCACTTTTTATGAGATAGTTAGTGCAATTAATCACTAGTTTAAATTATACATTGATATTAAAGTTGCATCTGTGATTGGGCATTTGGTCTAGTGGTATGATTCTCGCTTAGGGTGCGAGAGGTCCCGAGTTCAATTCTCGGAATGCCCCCCTCCTCAGAGTTCTCCTTTTTTAGAGGTGTGCCCCTTTTCTCTTTTCTTTTCTCTTTTTGGCACTCCCTTCTCCAGAGAATATTAGTTAGAATTTTAGCAAAATGTCTAATATTTCTTATAAATACTAAAACATTAAAATTAAAATCAAGTTGGCTTATTATTAGTTTCGTTGGTTAGAGATCTGCAACCAAATTGGTTGGGTTGGGCCACGACTAAATTTGTTTATTGTACAATAATAATAAACTTCATGTCAAAGTCTACGGGTTTGAGTGGGCACTTTGCCTGTTCCTTACGTTCCTGCCAAGGGAAATTACTGGGGAACTCGACACCCGTCTCAGTCGAGATATAGAATAAAAAAACGAATGTGTTATAGCAACAATTCAGAACAGAGACGTTATCCGGAACCAGGACGGTTCACGCAGCAATACCCGAATACTTTTCCAAGGAACCCGGAAAGAAAGTCCTGAAGATGGGGACTACGTTTACTATTCATCTTTTGCATAAAAATTTCTGTTTCTGCGTACTGAGTGGATCCGGATTCAGACAAATTTGGATTGGGTTAATTAACTTTTTTTTTATTCTTTTTTATTTATTATTTTGTTTATGATGGGGTCTAGACTTTACTGAATTTTTGGTGGATAGCAATAGACAAAAAAAGAAAAATGCTAAATTACAGAAATTTTTTTTGTAATATCTCGTTTTTTTACTTTGCCCCATGTCTTTTAAAAGCTTATATTTTATCCCCTCGTAATTACCGAATTGTCTTTAGGGGACAACGACGTTAACGAAGAAGGTAAAATGATGAAAATGCCTATACTTTATATTGGAGGGAAAAAAATAATGGAGGAAAGAGAAGAGGTTTAGCCTTATTTCCCGCCATTTTTTAAGGGTATTTTGGATATATCCAATAATATTTTTAAAAAAACTGACGGTTCACTCACGGAATCGTGACGACGAAAAGTAAATACATATTTCGATAATTATCAGGAGGTAAAATGTAGGTTTTTAAAATATAGAATGGCAAAATAAAAAAACAAAATATTACCGAGCAATTTTCTGTAATTTAGTCAAAGAAAAAAGGAAAAAATTTCTGACCTTTGGGTCTATTTTTTTAGAGTATCAATTTAATATTTTCATTTTTTGTTTTTTTTTTTTATTTTTATTTTCCCTCTCATTTGAAATCGATTGTTGTTTGTTTGTCACTAATTTTTTAAATACCGATCTTATTCAATATAATTAGCTAAGAACTAAATCTTTAGTATTGAGGTTTTAAATTCGAATCCAAATAAAAAAATATTAAATAGATAGCTTGCCATTTTTTTTTGTAAAAATAAAATTTATATAAAATTAAATTTTTAATATTGTTTATTTGACAAAAATATTAACTTTGAAATTAAAAAGCGCTCATTTTTTTTTGTCGAAAATTTAAAACAAAATATAATAATTTTTTTCTTTATTATAGTATAAAATACTCTATTTCACTGCTGAAATGAATTTACCCAACTATTCAATCCACTCTAATACTCGTTTTTGTTATTTTATTTCAACAATAAAATAAAAATAAATAATTAAACATAAAAAAAGTGATATCCATAACGAATCAGATTTATTAAATTTAATAAAATTACAGTAATATATCCACCTATTTATACAAAATTTAGTTTTATTAATTATATCATCCAAATAAGCAAAATAAGAAAGAAGATAAAATAGGAATTATTTCAAAAAACAAGGGTATCCACACACACACACAAAAAAAAAGAGAAGGGAAATCCCAAAAATGTACCCACCGTTTCCAACGGTCTAATTCTCATTACCGAGTCACACGGCTCCAAAAAAAAAAAAAATACAAATAAAAAATAAAATCAAAAATCAAAAAAAAAAAAACAACCAAATAAGCCTCTTTCACCATGCCCGCCCAGCGCACGTTAGCATACCGAACGCCGTCGTGACACGTCACCGTATCGTGCGCCGTCTCCTACACCCCCCCCCCCCCCCCCCCCCCCCCCCCCTCCGAGTTCCCGGGATCATCTCTCTCCTCCTCTCCACCTCCCAATTCTCCTCCGCGAAACCCTCCCCGATTCCGATACCCCCCTCCTCTCCACCGAGCGTTCGCAAACGCGATTCCGTCCATGCGTCCACGGACGCCGCCGAGGAATGGCTCCGTGCGGAAGCGCACGGCGGCGCCGCCGCCTCCGCCGCCGCGGAGGTATAGGTCCATGGTGGAGGTGATGCGCTCGGCGAAGGCGGCGCCGCCGCTCACCGGAGAGTACTACGCCGACGTCCTGTGCGAGCAGTGCCGCTCCGGCGATCGCGACGAGGAAATCCTCCTCTGCGATCGCTGCGACCGCGGCTACCACCTCTTCTGCCTCCGCCCGATCGTCGTTAGGGTTCCGTCCAACGCGTGGTTCTGCCCCAGCTGCGCCGAGGGGAAGCCCTTCCAAAGTAATCGCTTCTTCCGCTTGCGCTTTTCTACTCGATCGCCTTTTCTGGTGAATGAATGAATGAATGATTGATTGAATGAATGAATGGTTGAATGAATAAATTAGGGTATCCGTTTTTGTGTATAAAATTTTTAGTCAGGGAGATGAAGGGGTTTTGATCCGTGGTTTTGGGACTGTTAGGGTTTCCACTGATGCAGAGAAAGATCGTAGATTTCTTCCGGATTCAGAAGTGCTCGGAAGCTGTCGCGGAGATGAAATGTGGGCCCTCACAAGGTGATAGACGGGAAATATGTAGCTATTATCTCCTAATTCCAAACAGCTTACTTTGATTTTTAAGGAGCTGAATGAGTAATTTACCTGCCCTTGTTGCTGCTTCATTTTCGTAAATTTCAGATTTTTCTTTCTGTTTTCAGCTGTTCTGCTATTATGCTGATGTATATGTATATACCGCTTATTAATCTTTGAAACTTCTGATAATGTGTAACTTGTCTGATAGGTTTATGATTGATGGCATGCGTATTCCAGCTAATTCCAATTCTTTTTACGTCGTAGACTTAAAAACAGCAATAACACTTAAGCCATTCGGGTCGATTACTGGACCACATTTCTTCACTTTGTCAATTTCGGTGATACAATAATTTTTTCACCCCTCGCATGTCTCTCGCGCTGCTTCCTCTTTGAGTTGTTTTGATTTATTTATTTTTTTCCATTCCTCTCAGGATGAATGAAATCACTCGTCCTAAATATGCGGTTTTTACTGGATATCTCCTTAGTCCGTTCCCTCCATATATATTTCTGTGCAACTTATCCTCTACAGGTGTTTATACTAATTTATGGCTTCTACCAGACGTCTCCAAACCATCTTCATCTATCTTTTCTAGTCCTAACTATATAGTTTTTTTTTAGTAAATCCCCCTCAAATTTTATCAATCAAATGGATATTAGTAATAGATAGCATGTAAATTGAAACCCATCTTGCATATCTGCTGCTAATTCATTTACAAGCATTGCAAACAAGGACAAAATCCGGGGCTTTCACGCAACTCTGCTATTATAGGCAGTTCACTCATCTCTTCAGAATTAGAAATTATTGAATAGAGAAAACTTTCTCGTTTGATATTAACTATTTATTGCTAAATTCTTTTATCAGATGGAAAGAAACGCAGAAAACGCTCCTTAGTTATGTACAAGAAGAGGAGGAGAATATTGCCCTTTGTTCCAACTGACAATCCGGCACAAAGACTCGAACAAATGGGCTCCCTTGCCACTGCATTAACAGCATTGCAAATGGAGTTCAGTAATGAACTAACTTACATGCCCGGAATGGCCCCTAGATCTTCTAACCAGGCGATTCTAGAAAAGGGTGGAATGCAGGTTAGAACTTTCTTTGGCATTTGTGCAATAATTTCATCCTTGTTCAGCCTGGCTTAGCTTCTTTTCTTGGAAAAGTAGTACTGGACATTTGGCAAATAGGATATTCTTAGTTTTTGCTATGGTAGGAAATTAAAATAGGCTTGTAAGCCTTAACACTAGAAGCTTCAATTTGAAGCTTCTATTTCCACTATAGGGAGAAGCAGTTGGTGGAAATTTGATGGAAAAAACTATTAGTGCTTCTTCGAACAACTTTACGCAAACAACACCACAGAAAGATCTAGCTAGGCTCAGCAGACCCTCCTTCGGCTTAGTCTTTGCATATGCTAACTTTACCCCATATGTTTTAAGGTTCTTTCAAGAGAAGATAAAGAAACTCTCGATCTCTGCAGAACTATGAATAAACGAGGAGAATGCCCACCTCTCCTCATTGTTTTTGATTCATGTGAAGGGTAATTTTTCTTATTGTTGTAGTGAGTTAGATAAGTTTTTTTGTTTTTTTTTTTATTGGCATAATTTATTCCATCTGTTCATTGCAGTTTCACTGTACAGGCTCATGGAAATATAAAGGATATGACACTTATCTCTGAGTACACTGGTGATGTAGATTATCTCAAAAACAGGGAACATGATGATTGTGACAGTATGATGACTCTTCTTCTTGCAGAAAATCCCTCTGATAGTTTGGTTATATGCCCTGATAAACGTGGAAATATTGCTCGTTTCATTAATGGCATAAACAATCACACTCCGTAAGTTCACTTTGTTTCTCTTTATCAGCATTGATGCTGTATGGATGCTTGCAAAATCATTTACTTATGTACATACCCTTGCAAAATCAAACTTTCGTATATACCCTTTTAATTATGATTTCTTTCTTTCTTTCTTTTTGGGAATATATTATAAGAAATTTCTTGATGGAGCATTTCTGAAAGTTCAAGGCCATACTTGTAAGAAAATTTTGATGGGCATCTACGAAAAACAAATTTTGCAAGGGTTTACATAAAAAGTATATCTCAATAGGGTATATTAACGTCTCTTTTTTCTGTTAAATTGATGTAAGCATCACAGAACTCTTTGTTATGTTTTTTTTTGCCCCCCCTTTTTTCCTCCAATTATGTATCTGCTTTCTAGTCCAATACCACATCCTCCATCTCCAGTAGAATCTCAAAGTTTATCATGTTCGAAATGGCCCATTTGTTTCGCAGAGAGGGAAGGAAGAAGCAGAACCTCAAGTGTGTCAGGTACAATGTAGATGGTGAGTGCCGAGTATTATTGGTTGCTTGTCGGAATATTTCTAGCGGTGAAAGGTTATATTATGACTACAATGGGTATGAACAGGAGTACCCTACTCAACATTTTGTCTAATATATTCCGTTATCTAGGTCATAAAATTATAACCTGTTGTTGCATGTAGAAAATTCTGGGCATTGAAGGATCAGTTTGCATAGATAAGTACCCATTCTTTCTCATAGCAAGAGCCCTACAATTTTTGTTCTTAGAGCCTTATAATTCAAAATTAATGTAATACTGATCCATTTTTCAAGTTAAGGATCAGATGAGTCGCAACATTTAACTAGTGATCCATTGGCTATTATTTATGAAAGCGTTGCCTTACTTATCATGTTTTCAACGTTGTAATCTGAAATTCCTTTTTTTTGGAATAATTGGAATTTCTGGTCCTTTTTTCTGGTGTGTGTGTGTGTGGGTGTGTGTGTGTGTGTGTATGAGAGAGAGAGAGAGAGAGAGAGAGAGAGAGAGAGAGAGAGAGAGAGAGAGAGAGAGAGAGAGAGAGAGAGAGATTAAATGCTCTTTAATCATTTGGATGCAGAATGTTAGGGTGCATCACTGATAACTTTGGTTAAATTTGACTTTTTATCTTCTTTTTCATCACTTTGAGATCCTCACCTAATCAATGGAGTCAACAAATTTGTTAGAGAAGCTCTTCAGGAAACAAGTAGACATGTTTCTCTTCAAGATTTCTGGTTAAATAAGAATTTGTTACCATTATGATTGAAGCCTTCTTGAGATAACTTATCTGCTCTTATGTTACATATATTCGCCCGTTATTAAGTGGGTTTTGTATTGAGAGTTCAATGTATCTATTGCATTTGCAATTTACTATTTACTAATACTTTTCCATCTGTTTTTATTATTATTATTATTATTATTTCTACTTCCTTGTTTCATAATCACTGAATGTCGAATTTGTCTCTAATGGTTACAAGAACATTTATGAATCAGATAAAAAGTTCTAATCCTTGCTCATTATACTGGTTGCTAAGGCACCCTTGAAGCAATGTTGGTATTCGGGAGTCATCTTATTTGTTCATGTTCATGTCTATGAGCTCTTCCCCAATTAATTCTGATTTAAACTCTATTGATATTATTCTAATCCTCTCGCCACCACTATTTTAAAACAGTAAGTAAATCATTCACAACGCTCTTCAAAATAATTTATGGTTAATGTAAACTAAAAAAATTCCATGAATGAGTCTCAGCGTTTATGCGGCGCAAACAATGTGAACGAAGAACAAACTTTTGGTAGAGGATTTTTTTGATAGAGGATTATCTTGGTAAAGTATTCTATAATGATTCTAAATCGGAAAAAAAGAAAGAAAAGGAAATGCTTATTTTGCCAACATGTAGGAACGTGCATTGAGGAGTTGCAAAATTAAAATCAAACTTAATATACATTATTATTATATGATCATATTTGATCTCCATCGGGTTACAAATTTGTTAATAAAAGAATCCTTTGTTTAAAATATTCTTATTATCACACTGCCAAATTCATAGAAAAAATTTACAATCGACAATTCATATCAACTTGCTTACGGACAAGCATTTGAACTTACTTTAAAAAAAACAAAAAAACAAAAAAATCCAAATATAAAAATATTTATTAACCGTACGTGTCCTCATATGTTGCGGTATATTCTCCGCACGAGAATTTTAACCACAGCGCTACGCAACCATCGCATCTCCCGCCAGATACCGTGCGATCACCGATGCTTCGTCAAACGGACGGCTGTGATGATCCCTGAGTGTTGCAAGTTTACAACTACCAGAGAAGGGGCTCTCGGGTTCGACCAATAGGAATTTTCCACGTGGGTAGGTAATTTTATTTAGGAGAATCATCTGGCTCCCGCGGGGGTAGTTTCGTCATTGGATGCGTCTAAAGGTCCGACGAACTCAGCACCGCCACCTCCTCCTCCGCCCCTCGTCTCCTTCTTCTGCGTCGTCTTCTTCGTAAATTGAGAGGGCATTCGCTCGTAAAAGACCCTGATTCTCCATCTAGGGTTTCTAAAGGAGACCCTTTCTTCTGTTTCTGCGGGTGGATCAATCGAGAGGCGTCGACGAGGGAGGGGATTTGGGTCGTGAAACCCTAGGGGCCTTTCCTTTCATTCGGGAGTGGGATCTCGTAGCGGTGTGGGAGCCATGAGGCCGATGGAGACGTTGCAGGATCTGATCGAGGAGGCGAAGGTTCGAACAGTGTCGTGGGCGATATGCGTCTTCGTCATCTCCTACTTTTTGTCGCGTAAGTTGCTTCTTTCTCTCCCTTTGATATGATTCCGTAAGTAAAACGAAAATTAAAAAAAAAAAAATCGTTTTTTAGTAATTGGAAGAAATCTAGCATATAGATCATCTTAGCCTCCATTGTTTAACAAGTTGAAGCGAAAAGGATGAGGACCTTATGCTTATGTTTTACAGAGATTGGTTGTATTTATGCGTGGAAAAGTACTGAATTAAGAAAAAGCACACTACGAGCCGATTTTTCAAGCGAAATTTAGTAGATAATGTTTGTTGGCAAGTGTAGCAGTGAATTTGGAAAGTTTGGCACGTGGTTTGTGCTGTAATATAACAAAGAGGAATGGGGAATAGAAAATAAGAATGATGAATCGTTTGTTCGGGGTCTTTGTTTGACAAGTTCATTGGTGCACCATTTATTTGCACTCTATAATGTCGAAAGAAGAGAGAGAGTTAGAATGCAAAACCATGGTTTGGACATCAAGTTTATCCGAATCTTGTTGTTTAAGTTCCACTCGACACTTCAATCTTTCAGCTAGTTCATTTAAGTTGGGTCTAGGGAAATTTTAAACTCGAGGTGCAACATGTAGTTACTTCCAAATAAAGGTTTCACTGGGTAATAAACATGTCAATATGCTGTATCTCCTTTGTCACATGGGAGATGGCCAAGATTGCAAAGTTGGAGTTTTCAAAGCCTATAAATGAAATCATGATAAATCTTCATTATTTTCATGTCATTCATTCATCAACCTATGGTTTTGAAAGACATACAGCGTATCAAGGTGCGAGAGCTCCTGGAGCCTAGCTCTAAGTGCACACCTGAGGAAGATAAGGCACAAATTTAGTATTGCTTATTAAGGAGCCATAGTAATTGAACCTATCCGAAAACTAAAAGAATTGTAAAATATGAGTTCAAATAGAAGAAAACTTCTGTTGCCTCTGTTTTATAATTTTATGAGGAAGGCATTATCATTTTGCCTCTGCTGCTTTCTATTCATGGTACATGTTATTCATGCTTCTTTAATCATTTCATTTTTGTATATTATCTTTGTTTCTTACAGATACAAGTAAATCTATGTGGACAAATATCCCAATGTCAATTCTCATACTTGCATTCTTCCGCTATCTTTCCTATGAGGTGGAAATTCGCTGGAGGACACGGCCAGTGCGTAGGCAGACATATCTATCTCATTTGGCAAGAAGACAATTATCTGTGAATGACTATCGCCTTTCAACTGTGCCGCCTACTTCAAGATGGAGGAGGAAGATTGATTCACCTTCTATTGAGGCTGCAATTGAGAATTTTATTGATAAGATCTTACAGGATTTTGTCGTTGATTTATGGTACTCGTCTATAACTCCTGACAAGGAGGCACCAGCTCTAATACGCACCTTAATTCTCGATGTTCTTGGTGAAGTTTCAGTAAGGGTCAAAGAGATCAACCTTGTGGACTTGCTAACAAGGTTGTTTTGCACTACTTGTCTTTAGCGATCATCATGCTTTTTATTAGCTTTTGAGAATATGTAAATTCTGTTGGAACCTCATTAACATGCATCTACAGGGATATAGTTGACCTAATAGGAAACCAGCTGGACCTATACAGAAGAAATCAATCAGAGATAGGTGCGGATGTCATGGGGACATTATCATTGGAGGAAAGGGATGAGAGACTGAAGCGTCATTTAATAGCTTCTCATGAACTTCACCCTGCATTGTTGTCTTCAGAGAGTGAATACGCGGTATGACCTAAACCTTTTGAGTTTCATTCTCTCTTAAAATGAAATCTCCAAAGTACTGTGGGCTCATTGTTGCAAGTCTGCAGGTTCTTCAACGAATGGTTGGAGGAATATTGGCTATAGTCCTGCGACCACAAGAAGCTTCCCCGTTAGTCCGCTGCTTCAGCAGAGAGCTGCTTACATGCCTAGTTTTGCAGCCTGTCATGAACCTTGCAAGCCCTGGGTAATCTTTTAAATCAGTTTAGACAGTTCTCTGTAACTTTCAGATTCATCTCCTGACCACCTTTAAAAACCTCCTTAATTTGCTAGAAATAGTCTAGCTTCTTTGGCTGAAATTTAAGTTACTGCTAAAGAGTTTTGACTCCTAACCCTTAATGGACAGGCATATTATTAATCCAATGTTGAAAAGACATTTGGCCATAGCTTAGGACTGCACTTTGTGTTTCCAATCCAAGAATGCTTCATCTTTGTACAACTATACATGACAGTATATGCAGCCATAAAATGTCAATAATTTCTATTTTGTTTTCCAGTCGGTCTTTGATATCTATAAGCTATCCGCAGCATTTGCACAAGTTTTAACTTCATGATTTTCTTTTCCAGGTACATTAATGAGCTAATTGAGTACATCTTCCTATCCAATAAAGATAACAACAGCGGATTGGGTGACTCTGATAGGTCAAGTCATGCTGCTAGTGTTTCTCATGATCACCCTGTTTCCAAAGGAGATGTTCGGGGTTCTCAACCTGAATTAAAATGTACATCTTCCATTCAATCAAGTGATTTAAAACTGGTTAAAAGTAGTGGAGAAAGCAAGCTTACTAGTTCTGAGCATGGCAATCCTACGTCAAACGATGCTTCTGAGAGACATATTCAGCAGAGGTCAGCTGATTGGGCAATTGTATTGGAGGCTGCTACTAAAAGGAGATCTCAAGTTCTTGCACCTGAGAATCTTGATAACATGTGGACAAAAGGAAGAAACTACCAAAAGAAAACTGCAACTCTTTTAAAAGCGGAAAAATCTTTAGGATCGGTTAAAAGTCCTGGAGTAGGTACTATAACCCACCCGGGAACTACGGAGAAGGATTCATTGACCAATTTGAATGAAAGGATTACATATATAGATGATAAATATATGGTTAACTTGATGCATGGATCCAACCCTAATACTCGATCAAATGCAGCAATAGATAGTAGGCCACACGCTTCACAGGATCTGGTTGCAGGGAAGTCAAATGAGGGGGTTTATTTTGGCTCTGATAGTCTAGAAAGCGCATCAAAAGTTTCTAAACACAGCCGAAGTCAGATAAAACGATCTAGTAGCACTCCTGATATTGGAATAGCATTTATGGTCAAAAGTGGTGACACTGTTGCTTTACATGAAAGCCCAAATTCTAGCAAAGAGAAGGAAGAACACAGTGCTGCAATTGTTTTGCATAGTGAAGGATCGTTGAGTGTTCCAAAACTCAGGTGCCGGGTGAGAATTTCTTACTATATCCTGTGCTAGTTATGCATTTCGGCTTTGATTCGCATGCTAGTGCTTTTTAATAGTCAGTTTTTTCATCTGTTAGTTGATATTTCGACTTAATGTTTTCCTCCATATTATTGGTTGTATGATTGTATCATGCTGTTCAAGCATAGTCATCCTGCTGTTGATGCTTGTGTATAAGGTTTTAAATAGGTAAGTAGATGTACAAATCCCAGCTAGAGCCTTTGCACATAATTCTCCACAAAAGATCTTTTTGCCTCATTCTATTTGTTGATTCATTATCCACTTGTCGGCAAATATCCAATATGCTATTATTTGCTGGAAATAATGGTCAAAGCTAAAAAGTTTATGTTACTTTGTACCGTTTCCTTTTCTTAAAATTGATTCTGGTGCTTTACATCACTCCGCAGGTTGTTGGCGCATATTTTGAGAAGACTGGATCAAAATCTTTTGCAGTTTATTCTGTTGCTGTAACTGATACTGACAACAAGACCTGGTTTGTGAAAAGAAGGCATGCTTTCACTGTGCATCTTTATGTGCTTCAGATATATCCTTGCCATCCGTTTATTCTGGAAAAAATATTTGTAAACAACTTCTATATAATTTGTCTCTATTGCATGCTCACCTGATGCTAGCTCTCCATCTGGTCTGGCATCAGGAATTCCCATGCACAGACTAAACAGTAAATGAAGCTTCCAGCATGTTTTTTTGTTTAGACCTTGTGATATCTTTTTACTTTAGATTTGAACATTTTTGCTTTCCTGCACATAAAATATCTCCTTTGTGGTTGAATGTAAGGAGAATTTAAGGTGATGAAAAATGATGATATATGGTATTGTTAGTGTGTGTGTGTGTGTGTGTGTGTATATAATACAACTACTATCCTTTTAGGAGGACGGAGGCCTTCGTCCTACACACACACACACACACACACACACACACTTTTGATGTTTATAGCCATTTTGAGGAATATATGTGCTATATTCTAATAACTTCAACTTTTTCCTTTTTCCAGATATCGAAATTTTGAGCGCTTGCACCGTCATCTGAAAGAGATACCCAATTATTCATTACAATTGCCTCCAAAGAGGTTTCTATCATCCAGTATTGATGATTATCTTGTGCACCAGAGATGTATTCTTCTTGACAAATACCTCCAAGTATGGTTTGACAGTCTCTAGCCTGCATTATGTTTTGTAATAATTTGCTGAGTTGATGCTAGTCTAAATCATTTGGTCAGGAACTTCTGTCTATAGCAAATATTGCAGAGCAGCATGAAGTTTGGGACTTTTTAAGTGCTTCTTCAAAGGTATGAATTTTGGTTATTCATATCAAAAAGGGATAGTTTCATCTTTAGACTCTGTCCAATTGGAAATTTATTATTGTTTTCCTTCTGTTATCTGTTTAACAGAATTATTCTTTTGGAAAATCAACCTCAGTGATGAAGACATTGGCAGGTACGCAATTTTTTTCTTTTAATTTGCAATCTGACATGTATGTATGTAGGGTGTATCAAATGAGCTTGTTGACTTGCGAGTTGATCAAGCTTGTTTTGAGTTTGATCTTTAATAAAATTAGCTGAGTTCAAGAGAAAATTTATCAGCTTGACTAACTTGGGCAGGACATGAATGACTTGAGCTTGGCCCAAAATGCACAATATCAGTTTTGTATTTTACTGTATGTGTGTGCACACAAGTTTATGCTTCTATGTATGTTTGTTTGTGTGCTCAATTGCACTGAAGTTGTGCACGGGTATATACGTTAGTAGATATTTTTTGGGGATTTGTATGTAAACTTCCTTTCTAATACTGCATGTCAGGGTCTTTTTAATGCTCTCTCTCCCCATGATGTGTCCTCAGAACTCAGAAGCCGATACTCGTACTTTTTACACAGATCAAACAGCATATGTTTTGTATATCCTGTAATAGATATGCTAACATATTAGATGATTGCCTCATCTAGTTGTGTAAGTTAACTGGTTACTTATTATGCAACAGTTAATGTGGACGATGCTATGGACGACATTGTTCGCCAGTTCAAAGGCGTTTCAGATGGCCTCTTGCGCAAAGCTGTTACATCATCACCATCATATTATTTAGCTTCTTCACCATTGGGGGAAAAGAGCATGGCACTGTCCTGGAATGGGGAGGATACAAATAAGCATAATCGTGTATTTAGTAATGTCGAAACTTCGCACAGCTTGTCTGATGACGAAAGCAACTATGAAGGCAAGCCTTTGGCAGTGAATGATGGGTGGCACTCGGACAATGAATTGAACTCCAAAGAGTTTCCTCCTCGTGTTGTTAAGCGCATTGAAGAAACTTCCAGTTTGGAATCTCAGAAAAGCCACCAATTAGATAAATTAGATAGAATTAGTTTTGATGGTCCGAGTGCATTGTTATCTCCTGATTTATTTCAAGATCCTGTTGGAATGCCTCCTGAGGTATTACTTTTACTCATATCTTTAGTACTCTGAGCAATCTTATTCCAATTCTTGATTATTGTCTTTCTCCTCTCATGCATATGCATCATTCAAGAGTTTTTCACCTTCTTAATGAAAGGTTGGCAATATTGTTTAGGACTTACTTGTGAAGTAATAATTGACAATTGTTTTTGTATACATCTGATTATAATTGATAAGAATGATGTCTCAATAATACAAGTGAACTCTTGACAAATTTGCTCGTGATCTCTATATGGCGATCAGGTTCTTGTACAAACTGGAGAACTAAACAATAATACTGTCTAATTAGTGTAGCATATACTGTTTTGTAGATTATCAGGATTCTTCTTTATATTAACTTTTCATCATGAAAACTCAGTTATCCGTCTTTATGCTTTTCCCTGGCTTTTGTTCAGTGGACGCCACCAAATGTAAGCGTGCCACTATTAAATCTTGTTGACAAGATATTCCAACTAAAGAAGAGAGGTTGGCTAAGGTTAGCTCTGAGAACCTTTATTGCATGTCCTGTGTATTTACAAGGAAAATTACTAAGCTGTACTATGCTGAACTGCCAGGATGAGATGTTTACATGTAGCTTTGTATACTCTACAGGAGACAAGTTTATTGGATTTCAAAGCAAATTTTGCAGCTAATGATGGAAGACGCAATTGATGATTGGATTCTCAGGCAAATCCATTTGCTTCGAAGGGATGACATTATTGCGCAAGGGATTCGTTGGGTACATGATGTAAGGCAAACCTATTACATGCCTCAAATTTGTTGTCCAGAGGAATTTTTTTGTTCAAAATCTCAATTGCTTAAATTTTTCATGTTTTAAATGGTGTGTTCCAGCCAAGGATTTAAGTATCCATCGACACGGGCCGTATCTACCGTGCCGTACCGTGCCAACAAGATACCGGCACGATACAGCTCCCGTGCCGATGGCACAGTTCAAAACCCTTTTTTCTTAAAATTACTAAGTAATTTTTTTAATAAAGTTCAAAATATTTGATAAAGATACATAATAAGCAATTAAAAAATTTTGTTGCTAAAGAAATTAAATATTTCATGCCATTATGTGTCGGCACGCATGTATTTTTTGTGACCGGCACTCATCGGCACGGCTCGGCACGCACCGTGCCGTACCGTGCCGGCAAGTTTTCGGCACGACCCCGTGCCACGGCACTTAAATCCTTGGTTCCAGCATTTGCAAAATATTCTCCTTGCATTGGTCTTGTACAGTTTTTAGGATTAAATAATTGATTAGTAGTTAAAACATATTTTGTTGTGAGAAATGATGTTTATACAATCACACATTAAATGCAATGTTTCGAAAGGTGGAAATGGCAATAAAGAGGTTAAGGGACCACATATCGCGTATTAGATAGGTAGGAGCATATATGGGCCAGAAGATTTTGCAATTTTCAAGATTATTGAACTCATATCCAAAATCTTTGGGTGACTATTAATGAGATATGTCAAAAAGAAAGATGCGAAGTGCCAAAACTGTTAGTCATTATTAGTGGTTAAAAGGGTTCACTTCTCAATAAGAGCCTTGGCAATATCTCTATGTTTAACTTGTGTGTGTGTGTGCGCGCGCGCACGTGTGTTTTTAACTAAGACCAAGCTGAACTATGAAACAGGAGAATTGCTTATTATCTTATGGTTCTCCTTTGCAACATCGACAAATGTTCTATTCTATCTTTCTTTATCATTAATAGGGGCTTCTCTAATTTTTCAGGTCCTCTGGCCCAACGGCACATTCTTTACCAGGTTGGAAGGATTTCAGAGTAGGATGGAAGAAAGCCAATTTAACCCAGGACCAGTTCAAAGTACAAGTAGGATGTATGGCGATAAAGCCAGTAGGCCGAGCTCTTTTGAGCAGCAGCTTGAGGCATCTCGCAGAGCAAGTGATGTTAAGAACTTGTTACTCTGTAAGACAACATGCTTTTCTGGTTTCTCTGGTTTTATTTTGTGAATTTTACATCAGCTATTTAACGTCACATCAATTAATGTTTATCTAATGACAAATTTTAAGTGACATGATGATTGACCAAAACTTCAGCAATTCTCATTCTAGGGACTATCAATGGTGTATTTTACAAATTTAACTGACATGATCGATGCTTGTTTTCAGCTGGAGCTCCATCGGCATTAGTGAGCTTAATTGGGCATAAACAATACCGGCGCTGTACGAGGGACATCTACTATTTTCTCCAGGTAAATTGCATAACACCTTCATCACTCTCATAGTAGTCTTCCATCCCTGATTGCTGACAGAGTACAATGTACTGCAGTCCACTGTTTGCGTTAAGCAGCTGACATATACTGTATTGGAACTCGTGCTCGTAACGGTATTCCCGGAGCTACGCGAATTAGTTGTGGATATTCACGAGAAGGCGCGTAATCAGCGCACTCCCGAGAACCAGCAGAGCTGAAAAGGAGATTTGGCTTATTATTATTCTTGAAGGCATCCGCGGTCACGCAGTTAAATTTACAGCCGGCGGAATGTCTGGTGAGCTACAGCTCGGCGAGCCACTTTTGCGTGCTCTCTACTGGTCGACACTTTTGTTTGTTCTGCCGTAATGCGTTTAGGTGGAGATGACTCTTGGATTGGGGAGTGAATGTTTTCACATTCAGAAACTGTACAGTTGTAAACTCTAGTCTCCTGTATATGTTTTTGCCTAGTTGGAAGAGAGAGGGTTTAAGACGTTGCTCCGGAGAAATCTAGCGGGGGGCTGGGTTGCGGATAGGTTTGTATGTTTGTGTCATTCCTTTATTTTACAATAAATAGTTTCTCCTTTTTCTTTTTTTGGTTGTGCAAAGAAAAATTACAGATAGCAAGATTCTAGGAATTTACAAATATTCTTTGTTGTTAATCTGTATTAAACTCTTCTTCTTTTTTTTCTTTTTTTTTTTTAACTCCCTTGCTGCAGTTCGTTGAATCATGAGCGACTGAAAGGGAATCAGATTCGAATTCAGGAAAATCGCCTCTGATTTTTCACAGAGATCGGAAGAATTTCTTTTCAAAAAACAAGATATTGAGAATGTACAGTAGTAGTGTATGGCTACTGCTTTACAATGTAAGTGACTTTGTTTGCAAATCCCAGACGAAAATGAAGTGGAAAAGTTAATAATGCTACAGTAATCTTATATCTCAATGGAAAATGCTATGTGTACACCCCTTTCGGGGTGTACATCATACACCCCACCCATCTAAGGGTGGGGGTGTGATGATGGGTCACTCGATGTGACCCGTAAAAAATATCGTCACCATTAAAATGGTGGAGGTGTATGATGTACACCCCTTCGGGGTGTACAGGTAGCATTGCTCATTTTTAAAGTTCTATGTAAAAAATTAGAATAAATTAAAATTTAAGAGCCAAAGTATCACCCGTCTTATAATTTGAGAATCAAACATATAATTTACTCTATTTTGATGAAAAAAAAAAAGATTTGTCTTGGTTCAGGGTTGATATGGATGATAAAATACACAGCGGTCAAATAACTTGTTACATTTAGTTTATGAAACTTGGAATTTCGTGTTTAGCTTTCCAAAGTTTCAAAATTAATATATTATCTGATTCTTACCTGTTGGTGTACGCAGTCGAAACATGAGTAGTTAATTAGTAAAATGACGAAAGAAACTAATAAGTGAATTTTTTAATGTAAGCGTAATTAAACCGAAAGAAGGTTTTTTCTTTCTTTCTTTCTCTCCGAATAGAAAAGAAAACTGTAGTCGTTTTAAGTTATTTATACCCATAGGGGGAAAACAGATTGTATTGTTTACTGAAAAAAATATTGGTGCATTAATTAGTGTGCTATAAAATAGACGATATTCTCATCTATACGTGAGTCAAAAAAAAAAAAAAATACTCTCATCTATAGGTGAGTCAAAAAAATAAAAATACGTGGTACAATAAGAGTCGAGAATATAGTCCTAAAGATGAAAAAATTTTAGATAGAAACGGTCTAGAACGTAACTCACATGATCATAATTATAAGGGCAATCATGATTACTGCACCAATTGATAAACGCGGATTGGCAGAAAAATATTATTGTAAATAGTAATTTCGAAATATATAATAAGAGTCTTATATCCGTGAAACAAAATCACCCTTACTTTTCACTCTAATTTATAGCTTTCACTAAAGTAGCCTACACTTTATAGTTTTTTTTTTATCAGTAGTTTATTTGTAATCTAAGCTTTTCAGTTTTTAATAGAATTGATTCAATTCTTTTAGCATAGGTTTGTTTATCGGTTTTTTTCGGATCAAATCAAATTTGATTGAGTCGATCGCTTCTCAACCGAATCGCTTGATTTCTTAAAATATGACACATTCGAGGATCAACCCAAAAATCGATTCATCTTCGGAGAACGAGCTTAGACCTTAATATCGAAACTCGATTCAAATCACCTCGAATCCGGTTTCTATCCCGACAAAAAACTAATGGGCAAATTTTTAAGTTTAAAGATCGAATTACAACGTTCACTTAAAAGAGTTGCATTAATTTATATCATTTTATTCCATAAAACAATATTCCATTGTTTCAAAACCTATTTAAGAGGTGATTGTGGTGCGGTTTGGTGGCCCCACATAGATTAATTAAACTAAGCAACCACACCAAAATCATATTATTCCAAATTACAACATATGTTTCAGCTACGTATACTCTAACCCACTAGAGACAAAAAAAAGTCTACAAAGTAAGTTAAGAACATGTTTCGAAATAATGCTTAACTATATATAAACTAATTGGTCGAAACTTATCGAGGACAATTCAAGACAACGTCAAAGTTTTATTGCGAAATTTCTCACGGGGGGAAATTGAAAGTCAAAAAAATAAGAGAGAACTAATTTTATATGGCGTACCACCCACCTTCTGTGTCCCCTAGAAGTACGACTGGGTAAATTTGTCAACGTTTGAGCATTTCCAGATCAACATTTAAACGCTCATATATATATATATATATATATATATATATATATATATATATATATATATATATATATAGGAAAATGCTATGTGTACATCCGCAAGGGGTGTACATCTCACACCCCCACCCATCTAAGGGTGAGGGTGTGATGATGGGTCACTTGATGTGACCCATAAAAAATATCGCCACCATTAAAATGATGGAGATGTATAATGTACACCCCTTCGGGGTGTACATGTAGCATTGCTCATATATATATATAGTAGAGGAGCTAGACTAGAATACTATTAATAGTACCAAATCATTGATACTATTAAATTTTTAATTCTTGAATTAAAAAATATATGGTTGAGATGATAGTGGGGTTGTTGGGTTTAATAAGTAATTAAAAAAATAGTAAAATCTAACGGATGAAAATAATCGGATTGATCTAAGAGTAGAAAACTTGATAGCAATAGTAACTTAGTACTATTAATAGTATAGTAGCCGGACTCTATAGTAGAGTTTATATATTCTTAAAAAAATACGTCAATTTATACTTGTAAATTTTTTATCATTAAATTTGTATTAAAATTTGTGTTATTATAAAATTAATTAAAAAAAGAGAAGAAAAAAATAAAAAATATAAATTTCGATACAAATTCAATAATAATTTACAAACATAAATAAATTTAGTGCAACAGTCCTCCAATATGTATAGAAATCATCTATATGCACGTACATCCCAAACACCACACAATATTTGACAATCGAATAAATACTGATCATCTCTAAAATACCTGAAATTCTAAATTCTAAATCTAATTACTTTATATTTTCTACTAAAATTTATTTCTAAAACGATAAACGAAGCATATATATATATACTAACTTTCTCTCTAAAAGTAAAAATCTAATTTGTTTGAAATAATCTATAAATTCTAAATTGTCTGGTGCATTTTATAAATAAAAAAGATTTAGTGCTGATTTTTTTTATATATTTAATAGTTTTAAATATTAATATAGTGATAAATTTTTGAGAGTGCAGCATGCAGTGTGCACGGTGCACCGGGTGCATGAAATAATTCGTGGTAATAATAGTAATATATGTTTCCTTCCCAGGAAGGACTTGTTCACGATAAACGAAGACTTTTTCATGTTTGATTCTCTCCATTCACTTCTCTAACCATCTCCACCACCCCCTCCTCAATAAAAAAGCTTATTGCACCTCTAACTTCCACCAACTTCTTGTATCTTCTCATCTCTATTCCTCAACTTTTTTTGCCTCAACCAAAAAGAGCATCAAACATTATTGGCCACTAGATTAATACATAATATATATATATATAGGGCCATAAGCGTTTTTAATATCTTCGAATCCACAAGTTTGTGGATCAAACTCTCCTTGGGTTTGTTTCCTTGCAAAACTCTAGTTCTTGATCATCTTAATTGGTTTCAACTTTTTCTCAAAAGTTTTATCAAGCTCTATCGATCATCTCGATCTCCAAACTTATTTACTGTATTTATATATTTATTAAGTTATCTTAAAAGAGATATAACTAGTAATTAATTATTAATGGCCGAAGTAGAAGTCCCACCATATTTCCTCTGTCCAATATCACTAGAAATCATGGGAGATCCAGTAACGCTCTCGACGGGGATCACCTACGATCGCGAGAGCATCGAGAGGTGGATATTCGGCGAGAAGCATGGAGTGTGTCCGGTCACCAAGCAACCGTTGTGCCCGGTCGGCCTCGAGCTCACGCCGAACCACACTCTCCGCAGGCTTATCCAATCATGGTGCGCCGCCAACGCCTCGTCGGGCATCGAGCGGTTCCCGACCCCCCGCCAACCGGTCGACCGAGCACAGATTGTGCGGCTTCTCGAAGAAGCCAAGCTCCCTCACTCCCAAATAAGTACTTTTCGCAAGCTTAAATCTATAGTTGCAGAGAGTGATCGTAACAAAAGGTGTGTTGAAGCTGCTGGTGCAGTAGAGTTCTTAGTATCCGTGATAATGAATGCTACCGATTACTTGATAAGACAACAACAAGAAGGAGGAGGCGAAGAGTTATGGGAAAGGTTGGAGCCCTCCACAAGTGCTTGTGATGAAGCACTTTTGATTCTACACACTCTCCAAATCTCCCAACAAAGCTGCGCCGCGGTTGTCCGAAAGAATGTGGGATTCATCGACACGTTAACGGCTATCATGTCGCGATCGAACTATCGATCGCGAGCTCACGCAGTACAAATTCTCAACTCCTTACTCTCTGTAATGACTCCGACCCAAAAGATCAACACCAGCAAGCAACTGATCGAAGAGCTCGTCAATGTTGTACAGGACCGCGTCTCGTACCCCGCCATGAAGGCCGCGCTTCAAATCCTTGCGATGATTTGTACGTTGGATCGAAGGAACAAGGTTATGGCAGTCCAAGCCGGAGCTGTGTCGGCCGTGATCGAGTTACTTTTAGATGAAACCGAGAAGAGGGCTTGCGAGATGGGGCTCACGCTGTTGGATAGCCTGTGCGGTTGCGCAGAGGGGAGGGAGGAGCTGGTGGGCCATGCGGCGGGGATCGCGGTGGTGTCGAAGAAGATACTTAGGGTTTCGGAGGCGGCGAACGAGATGGCGGTGAGGGTGTTGCATTCGTTGGCCAAGTATACGGCCACGAAGGCCGTGGAAGATGAGATGTTGCAGGTAGGAGTGGTTTCTAAGATGTTTCTGGTGCTAAGCCTGCAGGTGAATTGTGGTTTCAAGACCAAGGAGAAGGCTAGGGAGATTGTTAAGTTGCATGCTACGGTTTGGAGGGAATCCCCTTGTTTTGGGCACTTGAACCATTACTATTCTAGCTCATGAATAAAGGAATGAGTGCATGCATGAAATTCCTTTTCTTTAAAAAAAAATAAATAGTGGAGATGCACTATCGGATAGCGTTTATGTGAATTTCAAATAAAAAACGGGTGCTATCTCATTGTTCATATCTCAGACGCATCATAAATTATTTTTTGTTTGGAGAGTTGATTTTTGTAGTTTTTTTTTTTTCTTTTCTCTTTTTGAATATTTTAGCTAAATGGAGGTTGCTTGATAACTTGGCATGTAAATATAACAAGAATGATCTAATTTGTTGATTAATTTGTTTCTAAAGATTTCAGATATTGTGTCGATCGTATATATAATATTTTATTGAAAGTTAGTGTATTGTGACTGCATCAGTAGATACCATTAATTTTTTTTTCTTTTTAGTGAACTCTAGTTCTTATTATAGAGAATTAATTACTTGGTTTTTAATAGACAAGTTAGGGCAAGCCAACTAATAATACTTCCAATGTTACAGTGTACCGGCCTAGTACTTTTTGATATACGAATGCTGCTTGATTAGAATTGTTCGAAAATATATTCTTGATAGAAATAATAGTTTGAATTTTTATGGACCCAGAAACTAATTATCTAATGCCCACACAAAAAACTTTAAAACTTTTGTTTGCTAAGCTAATACTGTTCATTTTTTTAAGTAGAAAAGCTTTTCAGGAAAAACGTCTTCCAGAAGCTTTAAGGCAGTAGACAATGTGCATATATATGATTGCAATTTCATATACCTGGGAGGGGAAAAGGAAAAATACATATCAATGAATAAGTCAAATAGCAAATTTTCACAAAAGCAAGAATTTTAATTAGTTTCTATTTTGAGAGAGCATAAATTACCCGTACTGCTTTAGACATGCATCGATCCTGATTGCAATACTAACGTTAATGTTCCAAAATTATTTTCAAGGACGCAGATTCTCAACCCCTTCTCAAAGAACAAGTAATTTATTTTTTGTGATTTAATTTTCTTATATGAATCTTCATAACGAATGTGATGATCGGTTTAGTGGCCTTCGACTCTGATGGCATTCCAACCAGGTATATATATTATTAAATACAAGCATACAATTCAATTCTAGAAACGTTGAGGGAAGGCCTTCACATGCTACTTCCAGTGTCAAACAACTGCGGTTGAGATTGTCAAAAATATACGCCTTATTCGATCAGCTGTTTATATACAATATACATCATCAAACTTCTAGATTTTTAAAAAATAAAGTTTTAGACGCCGCTGAGTTACATAAAATGACATGAGCAAAATTGAATAAGAAAGGACGAAGTTCTGATGCCGGCAATTGGGAATTAGTCTGCTTAATTAATCAAACTCAATCTTTTTTTCTTTTTGAGCTTTACCGAAAGTGGCCCTTAATCCTTAGTTTAAGGAGCAATAAATCTGAGTTTTTTGCATAATAATGATTTGAAACTTTGAATATTATGTGTAAACTGTAAACCCTGCCACACTTGATACTTGCACAATCATCTCTGATGCTGTTTCCCTGGAGCATATGAATCTTAATTTACAAGAATTCATAAGAAGATAAGATAGCAGAGCAAATACTCACATACTGCAGCAAAGTTTGAAGGAGGAATTAAGATATTCAGACAATCTCAAAAGGTTGAAAAGTTAAACAGTTATTGTCATTGCAATTCAGTTGGGTTCATCAGGGTGTCAGTTTCCAGAAGGGTCAAAAAAATCGCCGCCCCTAGGTTTTACCAATCACCCAAGACAATTCAACATAATCATACAACAATTAAATCATTTTGTGAAAAGAAATATCAGCAACCCAGTGACCCGGCAGCTAATGAAATACTATTCAAACATCAAAGAAGTTACGCGCCTTAGGCTGAATTCAGAATTCAGACGCAGAAGGCTCCGCTGAATTCAGAATTCAGACGAAGAAGGCTCATCGCACGTCGCGAACCAGAAAAGACATTCAGCCATTCACTGATTTGACTTCTACATCAAGCTGGATAAGCACATACAAGTTCAACTGGTGCTATGCAAAGCATGAAAGGTGTTTTATCACCTAAAATATATGTTTTTGTTTGAAGGAAAGGTAGTATGCTAAAATATCAATCAACAAGTTCTTTGCCACTTGCGTTAGAGACGATTGATATCACCTAAAATATTTATGCAGAAGAATGTGTATTTTGACCGCTTACTTTTCCAACAAATCAGAGTTGTAGAGAAGTGTGAGAAAAAAAAAAAAAGAGTCACTCTATTCCAAGCAAAACATCTATCAAGAATCTGCAGACGCTTCATGACCGAGCAAAATGTAGGATATCCGAACTGTTGGCATTAACCATGATAAAATACTGAAAATGTGGTAGAGTCCTGCCACACCGATTAGATCAATGTGACCAACTAATGCAACATTTTAAGTAGTTTGATGTCAGTCATGAGAAGCAGAGGTGCATATATCTACTTGTGGCAATTCTGTAAACCAGAGAGCGGGATTGTACTATCCAGACACATAAATAACAACTTCTTCAAATTAGTATCCCACTGTTTTACAAATGTTTACAATGAACAGTATTGTAATGTTCTATTCACATGACACCCTCAATGATATTGTAGGAAAGAAGAGCCGGGAAAGGAAACCACTCACACAAAGAATTACAGCAAACCGCCAAATGTGATGAGAGAAACCAACCAAAGCAAGATGATAAAAAGGTTGGTGAACATAATATGCTAAGATTTGTCTGAGCCCCAGGCTTCATCACGCATTGTTTGCCGAGCAACTATTCGGCTCTTCCGCGCTTCCTCCTGCTTCTTAAGTTCAGCAGAGCCAAAATTTGAGGCAGGTCTTATTCCCATCACTTGGGCTATCAATCTCTGGGCAGTTCTTGCTGACGTCTTTGGTCTTGGATAAGCTGGTTCCAGATCTGCAACATCTCATCTTTAGAAGAGGATCAAAAAATATGATGAAAATGTCTATGTTGGATGCACCAAAGAACATGAGAAGGATCAATTTGCAGGAGATGCATCATAGAAGAAAACAACAAAATTAACTCTCAGAGAAAAAAAGGGGAGAAAGGACCTTTGATGTCAAGCTGAGGCAAAAGATCGTCGTCCTCATCTAGTAAGCGTAATTTGCATCGGGACGACACACTGTTTAGAGCCTCATATGCTAGAAATGTAAGAGTTGCCGCATTCAATACACAACAAAAAAGGAAATATTAAACTAAATAGTAAACACTAAAAGATAATAAGAAACCAATCTTGTAAAAATGAATTATACTTAAGCACATTGTGGTGGCATGAAACATACTTTTGCTACATTATATCAAGAGATTTACCATGTTCATACAGAAGTCTCAACCTAAATATTGAATGGCGAACAGAGGAAAGAAAATAGAGTTCCAATTAAATGTCCAAGACAAAGCTAGTGATAAAGCATAGCAGCAAATTTGGCCATTATAACACATTTCAAAGACGAGAGAATACAGCAGTCACAGAGCAAAGGTGTCAAGTTTCAAAAGGCATCAACAATATACAAAACCATCAATATACTGCATAGTGCCTATGCGCTAGGTGGATGCATATGCACCCAATTCTACAATTCAAGTGGAAGAATAAAGCTTTCATATGTATATGCATAGTTATAAATGCACGCGTAGAAGTGGTGCTTGAATTCCCGAATATATGTATGCACCCATATGTGTGTGCATACATATGCTAAAGTACATATGCATGTATATGTGTATACATATGCATATAAATTGCTATGTCACCAATGTATTTTGACCTTATCAAGAAAATTTTATAAATCAAGGTATTGTCCTCTTCTCCAGTCTAGCGGCTTGTCCTTTTCTTCAGTCTTGTCAATACATCACAAATACTGATGTAAATTCTACGGAGGTAAAATTATGGAGACATTGCTGTTAACTCAAATGGTCAGCTTACACTTCAGAGTTAAATTTGAATAGAAATAAATAAGATAGTCATATTTTCCGTTAAAATTAAATGAAATCAATCCGTGCCTAGCAAATTTACTCCACATTTTTCATTGGGCCAATCATTTATGCACATCTCATCTATTCCTAACATTTGTTGAAACCTTTGGCGTTCCCATTAGCATGTCATCCATCAAAATATTTGCTACCAGAAGTTATTTGATGATCCTTCTAGTTTTTCCCGACAAGAAAACCATCCTTTCAGCCTTTATAATTTTATGACGTTATCAAAATTTAAAATTAGAATCAAATTCTGAACCAGGCATCAGAACTTGCATGGACCTAAAAATCAAACACTTATTTGATAGTCTAAACTTACCAACTGATGGTGTTCGAAATACTGCAAGTGCAACAGTATCATTAACCCATCGAATGGCCACTCCACGATCCCTGAAGTCTTCGAAGATCTTTTCTAACTCTGTCGTGCGAGTACTAGGTGGAAAATCGTACACAACAAGAACATGGCTAGTCCCAAATCTCACTGCAAAGATGAAAGCCGCTATCTTAACAATTCACGAAGAATTAAAGAAATGAAGAACAAAAAGCCAAAAGCCAAAACTCACTGCTTCCATTTCCGGAAGCTTTATCAGCATCCCGATATTCATGAGCCTCTGATTTGTCCTCCAGCGTCGTGTGCTCGCCATGATGATCACTATATAACACACTCTTGTCGTAAAGAAACGAACCCCTTCCCCTTCTCTTGGGAGTCGCAAACACCACAGGTTCTTCCACCGCAGTGCTTTTTGAAGAAGCAGCCGCAGTTTCCAGCTTCAAGGAGTCCTCTATCGCTCCGCGATCCACAATGGCCTCCCAATCTGCTCATTCTCAACCAGAAAACCTTTATTCAATCAAAAAATCGTTCGAATGTGAGGTAATGTGTCGAGAAAGATACCATCCTCATCGTCCTGGTCCTCGTTTTTCTTAGTCTCTTCCAAAACCCTAACGTCCTCTTTCGCCGGAGTCTTCTTCTCCTCCGCCGAGTCAGAATCCCTTCATCCACGACAAAAACCGAATCAACAACGCGATATCCCAAACCCTAACCCTAATCCTGAGGGGCAGATCGAGAAGTGGGCGGCGAACTAACCCTAGATTCGGGGGAGGGGGGCGATCGGCGCGGGCTCGGAGGGCGAGCGCGCGGGAGCGGAGCTCGTCGGCCTTGAGGGAGAAGCCGCGGGAGGCGTGGAGCTCAGCGAGGTCGCCGAGGGTGGCGGCGAGGCGTAGGTCACCGGGACACGGCGGCGGCGGCGGCGGCGGCGGCGTAGGGGCAGAGGAGGAGGAGAAGGGCGCCTCCTCGGCCTCGAGCCTCGCGACCACGGCTTCGAGGACGGAGATGGCACCATCGACATCGCCGCTGTCCACGAGATCCTCCACCTCGTCGGTCCACGCAACCCCACCACCACCCTCCATGGCTACTTCGCTCCGGAGATGAGAGAGAGAGAAAGAGAGAGAGTGAGAGAGAAGCTGGACTAATCCGAGGGATAAATGCCCACACTGTGGTTGTAGAAATGCCCGAGAAATGGGAAGTGAAACGGACTTATTGGGCTATAACGAATGGCCCAGTTATGGGTCGATATTTAGATTCCTAAACGGGCCGAAATGAACTACATGGGCCTTTAAGCAGAGGCCTAGTTATATGTGCCCATGAATTTAGAATCAAGTATTCTATTAACATAGCGAATCTCTATTTGCGGATGATGCTTTGTGGGTCAAGTTAGGTTCAATTGGATCATTTTAAATTGGCTCCAACTTAAGTTTAGTTATTGTCAACATCTTTCTTATGATTTAATGGTCAAATTTCCAGCCCCAAATTATGATTTTAAAAACCCAAGGCTCTAAAAGCGCGCCATGATTTATTTTGTACTTTCATTTCTATTTAAGAAAATGACTAAAGTACCAAGTAAAAGAAAAGTTAGCATCCGTTTGACTATGTACGGATATGAAACTAATTCTCAGAATCCATAAAACGTAGACACGATTGATCAATCCAGGATACCTGGATATATAAAATAATCACATAAACATCGTTCTCAAAAGATCATTAGTAGCATTATCAAAGAAGCTCTTGAACACATCAGTCGCTGCATCGATCGTTTTCGATCTACTTGTTTCACTCGTGGTTTGTCGTAACTTTTCAATTCTAGTCCAAAGAACCTGTGAAGGATCCCAGAGCTAATGACATTTAAAGGACATATATTATTTAATTAATAGAACCGATGTTGTTTTTCATTTGGCTTTTGACTTTTAGAATTCAAAAGCTCGTTAATTTCAACCTCCTACTGTATTTAACAAAAACTTCAAATTAAATTTCTTTCCTGAACATCTTAGGACTCATATATGCTTCTTAAAGCAGACAAATAGTTCTATAGATCTTAATTACATTTGGCATCTAAACTATGGATCTTGGCGTTCCCAACAAAATCCAACCTTCCAGTACTATTTCAATCGAAATTCTTAGATTAAATCAGATCCTTAAGATTTCTTGATTCTGATTCTAATTCATCATACGCATTCAACATCATAATTAATTTATTGCCTAAAATTGACCCAAATTTTGCATCCAAACCTGTGTGCAACATTCAGAGCCTTATGATGTTGTTATGTATAAAGTTAGACTATTGAAATCTTACCAGAAATTAAAACATCTAGATTGGATTAAGCGGCGTACGCAAGTAAAAGTTCTAGCAAGTGCTTACATGCATATATGATTCTCTTTTTATTCCACTAATTTTTGCTGGATGTATCCATGTATGTTCGAGAACAACTGATTCTTGAGGTGTAAACTATTGTAGTTAGTGATCACGATTATTTAATCACACATCTGACACTCATCGAATGTATCTGGAGAGCTAGCCTAATGGTTAAGAACATGCATATTTGGTGTGGCTAAAGCTACCTTAGTTCTAAAAAGATATTGCTGAATAAATTAAGTTGTTCACATTCATTATTGCTATCTCCTCCAACATTTGGCTCCATTAAAATAGAAGTTTTAAACTCAAATTTGTTGTTGGAGAACACAAGGTCACATTTGCAAAATCAAAATTTTTAATTTTTTTATTCGTCAAATACTTTACCATCATTTTTGGAGCATTGATACAACACTCGCACACACACAACAGTAAAAGACACTCAATTGGGTACGTTAAGCTGATCAAAAGTTATCCACGTGGAACATGATGCTGAGCTCTCGGCCCAGCTAGCAAAATGATCATTTAATTCTTTAGAAAGTACTACATGCATGTATATATAAATATAAATTTTACACACTTTATAATCTAAAGTTTACAAAAAAAATATTTTTAAACTTTAACTTAATATGGTCTAAATCTTACACCTAGTGAAAAAAAATACACAGATAGTATTATTTTTATTTATTTTTTCTTGATTAATATCAATCCTATCCAAATTTGTTGGCTAAAAAAGTAATAATTAATATTCAAAATTTGTAATAAAATTATAATAAAATATTAAACACGTGTTGACATTTTGTATTATTTGTGAATAAAAATATCTATCCGATCGAGATTACGTAGCGATTACGCTCCATAGAAGGTTGGCAAAGCAAAAAAATTAGTAAAGAAAAAATGGCAACATCTATAATGACGTAGCAAATGACGTTTCCCACTAGCGAGCGAGTGTGATTGCGACGTTGATTTTTAGTCCAAAAGTTTACAAAGTACTTGGTTTGTTTAGGTGGCTTGTGAGGAACCTTTTGGGCTAACCATTACAATAAGTCCAGGAGGAGTCCCTACTATGTGACTCGTTATTTCGTGTTGCCTAATGCTTTGACTCCCTGAACATAAAACCCTCTTGATTGCTAGTTGAGTGTAAGTGTAGGGAACTATATTTAATTAAGGGCCATGATTAATTCAGTTTTTTATGCAAATTCAATCCAAATTTAATTCAAATTATTTCATTTTTGGGTCCTAAGGGATGAATTTAATATATAGCTTGTTTTAATTGGATATGGATTTGAATTTTTATTAAACTAATATTAGTTCAATCTTAAATTGCACTATCTGAAAAGAAGTTTTAATATTATATATTTAAGTAATGACTTAATTAACTTGTTAATTAATATGAGATTAGAAGCTTGTTCGACCTAAATTAATGAAAATGCTTAGATATAATGTATTAATTAATGCTGCATGCATAATATGTCAAATCTTATACACCAAATCATTAATATTAAGGAAAATGCTATGTGTACACCCCTTTCGGGGTGTACATCATACACCCCACCCATCTAAGGGTGGGGGTGTGATGATGGGTCATTTGATGTGACCTGTAAAAGGTATCGCCACCATTAAAATGGTGGAGGTGTATGATGTACACCCCTTCGGGGTGTACAGGTAGCATTGCTCTAATATTAAATACTATGCAAGTTGTAGTTCTTTCATTTTTTTTTTTGGGCTTCCAAATATTTTTGAGCCTTATACAAATGCTTACGTGAGTAATTGGACGCTCCGTGCAAATATACGCTGGTGTTTGATAGCTAATTCACGTGGTTCTCCGTACTCTTTTGAATCTTTTCTTACTTTTGTATTATTTTTTTTTGTATGTTATTTATTTAATTTATTTTAAAATAATAATAATATTAAGTTTTGAATTTAAAATTTAAATATTACATTATTAAATAATTGTTCACTTGAGAATATGAAGCAGTTTAGATTTATTCAATAAAATTGTTTGCTTTAGGCGTTTTTCTCTCAAAGAAATATTACTAAACCTACATTATCTAATGCAGAACAATTGAAGCATGGGACATACCTTGAAGTGTTTCTTATACCATACATACTATAGCTAGTATATCAATATCAGAGCAGTATTAATAATTTGAAATGGTTTATATAGTTTTATGGACTTTGTGTACGTCCACTAATGCTAAGCCTGTAAGCTAATTTGACTAGCAAGTCAAATTTATATATAAATTCAATTTCTTAACATCTATTTAATTATATGACACTCATAAGATGTGACTAACTCTTTGGCCTCCTATGTACTAAACACTCCAAATGCGTAGTATCCGGGATGTCACTATTGTTCACCAATTTGTCAACTAGCTAGTATTAAATAATTTGACAAAAAAAAAAAAAAAAAGGAAACTAATCAAACAAAATGACCAAAAATTATTTATTGCAACGTACCTACTCATACTAGCGATATAATTTGATAGAAAAATCATTTCGCCTACATATTTTGATGTAAGATAATGAGCAGATTGCAACATCAATTACTCTTTCAATTTAAAACATGAAGCAAATAATTATCCATGCATTTGTTTTTAAATTCAGCATATAATTATTAAAATGATTTGAAAATAAAAGACCGAAATCGATCGAAGCTAAATCAAATTCCATCCAAACGTAATTAAGAATCATTCAAACCATAAGGAAGTTAGCCAAATCAATAAAAACATAGAGAAAAGGTAGTTGGTATATACTGCGGATATATAAATGAGAACGAAGGAAACAAACAAAGAACTCTTTAAAAATGGGGCCACATTAATATTACACGTATAAAAGCTAAATTTGTCTCTATCCATACTATCCCAATGATCAATATTAATTTAGTTTTAACCAACCATACTTAATATAGTTAGCTTAAGATTTATAGTTGATGCTCGAAGTTTCAAATTCCAAGTCTAATAATTTTACACTTGTAGTTAAATTTATTTTTAAAAAATATAATCAAAATAAATAACTTACTATCTTAAAAAAAGAAGAAGAAAGAAACTGTAGTTTTAGATCACCACAGTCATAAGATAACTTTTGCAAACGGGTCCTTGTCCTTATTCAAATTAATTGATTCACCGTACGTTTTGTCTCTTGCGTGGGGTCAGATACAGATTAAAGTGAGTACTATCACCAATCAAATAAAACAAATATTTGAATAATTTTCGAAAGGAAGAAATGTTGTATTATTGGATCTTGAATTTTTTTTACAAAAATTTTTTACTTAATTTGCTTCGTGATCTTTAGAAATGGACGAGAAATATCATGAACTAATTGATCTTAATTTACAATAAGTTACCTGCGATGTAATTATGCAGTTAATTAATTAAGGCTTTCTAACTAATTTGGGCCTTCTAAGCCACGTATGCATCAACAATAGCTAATTCATGATGCTTAATTCAGTAATTTAATTTTTGTTCTTTTTAATAACACTTTCTAGTTCATGATTTGTATATAGACTCTAAACATGACTCGAATCCAAATTGAGGTGGTCACCATGCATAAGACGTACGACTTACGATCTTGCGATTCCTCTGGATCGAGGGCCCTACTAAGTTCACTTTCATTCAATTGAAGTAAATGCATGAACATGCATTTATAGACAAGATAGAAGATTTTCTATAACACTAGCTAGGTTTTAAACATCTTTAATTAATTTTCAAGTGCAATTTTGGTTAAGAAATCACATTCTACGTTAGATGTATAACTCATTAGAGATCTTCTCTCATCCTCTTCGATGTCACCTATAGAAAGAGAGCGAGAGACGAACAGATAAAGAGACGGACTTTATGAAGTTCGTAAGTACTATATTTGATCTTACTAACGTTGACTGTAGTTGTAATTTTTTTACCTGTCTTTTTGACGCTTTGCTAACTCAAATAGAGTTTAACGTACAAATTTGCAGTGAAAATTTTCTTGCAGGAATTGAAGCTCTTGTTCCCCTTCATTTGCCTAGCCCTCTGACCAATTCCCCTCTTAGGATTCTACTCATTAAAATGATAAGATAGTATATGTTATTGATTAACATGTGATCCATAGATTTTAGAATAAAACATATATGTTAATAATTTATTTGTAGTAATACGTAATGATTGACTTGAATTGATCAATATTTGATCAGCAGTGCTGCGACTAAAGTCGGCAAAAATTTTCATTTTAGTTGACTAATTGTGAACATCATAAGATCATAATTAAAGGATAGAGCAACTCTAATCTCTGATGTACTTAATTTTTTGTGCTATCCATTTATTTTAAAAATAATAATAATAAAATAAAGAACCATACGAAAAAACCTACCTCTTTGGCAAAGGACATCACGTGCGCTCCATGGCCCCTCACGTGATGGATTCCCTCTCCACTTCTACAGAGGAAAAAGGTCAAACTGTGGAACCTTATTAAAGTTTAAGGTTAATCTCATCATTACTCTCACAAAATTGTTAGGAATCACCTGTAACTCAATGGGATAAATTATTTTTTTGTACTTAAAAACATACACAAAAGTCATCTCATCACCATCAGCAGGAATAAAAATATTCCATATTCTCCCGCCCCCACACTATTCCTAGTAGCTAGCTATTCCTCTGGTATCAAGGATTTGAGATTTTGCTTTCCTAAGTCAGTGCCACTTTACCAGAATTTTGGATCTCTCCAGAGTTGATTAAGATCTGTAGCAAACTAATTGTATTGTTCAGTGCCTCTTTACTCGTTAAAAGCTCAAACTAATTTGTGCAATTCACTTGAGATAAGATGTGCAGTTAATAAATCGTGAATTGTGTTTAATTACGCAAACAGCATGAAAAGAAGAAAGAAACAAAAAAAATTCACGTCGCATTAATTAATGTCGTAAGTTTTCAGCGTGCAGAGTCCTTGTGAACTGAACAATTTCACCAGTCAACAGAGCTATAGAGAGTTAACCATCTTCCCGTATGATCCCGTAGAGAGAGTTACCATCTTCTAGTATACTGTGACGCAGTGTACTCCCTTGTATCATGCTCCCCATTGCATATTTACTATAGGTAAATCCGAACCAGAATTACGTTTCAAATTTTAGTATTCAATCTTTTAATTTATTTAATTTAATATTTTAATTTTAAAATTTAAATATGTTATTTATTTTGGATAATGCTAGGTGTACATTCCATAAGGGATGTACATCCTACACCCCACCTCATTTTAGGGTGGCGAGTGAAGGTATACCCATCCCAGAATAGAGTGGGGTGTAGGATGTACACCTCTTATGGAATGTACACTTACGTATACCCTTAAAATATTGTTGACTCAAATCTAAAAGTTGAATTATAAAATTAATTTTTTAAAAGTTCGAATAGTACATTCAAAATAATCTATAATTTAAATAAATTTTATTTATTTTTACCTTTAATATATAATATATCTACTACATTATTTTCTCCATCATTTTAATATAGTTTTAAAAAAATACTATCAAACATAGATTTTTTTCTGCGTGCATATTTTATATTTTATAGATAATTTTATAGATAATTTTTTTTTTATTAATATAATATAGATATGAAAAAATAAATAAATAAATAAATATCTCTTCCAAACGGTGGGATATATAATTTTGGAGATACATGCATATATATAGTATTATTTTTCGAGGAAAAAACAAAAAATGATTTTTTTAAGTAATTAAAATTTAATGGGCAGAGCGGGAGTGGGAGGGGCCCGTGCGACGCGTGGGCTGTGGGGCCCGCCGCTTCCGTGCCGACAGCGACGGGGGCTCCAAGTTGCCTTCACTCGCTGCGCTCTCCTCTGATTGGCCGATGCTTTGACCTTTGCACATCCACGTGGGCCCCACACGTGCGGATGGTGACGACCCCGGGCCCACCTGGATAGCGACCACCCCGGTGGGCCCCGCTCCCACCGAATCCCCCTCGGGCCCACCTCCTCCCCGCACCACGCCCCGTCGCCTTTTCTCTCTCTCCCTGAGGTGGGCGCGGGAGCTCCCTTTCCCCTCCCCTACAAACGCCGACGCACCAAATACCGATGCGACCGGGCTCTCCTCGCCTAATCAAAACCCCCAATACACACCATTTCACACGTGTCGAGCGATTAATGGCCTGCGCTTTCGGTGTTCGGTGTCGGAGGACGACGTAAGGGGCCATAGAGAACGACACGTTACGGGAAGGTGGACCACTGTGTCGGAGTAAAAAGTCCGAGTGGGCCCCCGCAAATGGCCCAAGTTCTCCTTAGTGAAAAAAGGGCCGCGGTGGGCCCACGAAGCTCCGCAATCAATCGGTGGGATCTGGTGGGCTACGTGTCGGCTCCTCAACCCCTCACTGTTTTTATGGACATGCTTCGTTTCTTGTACTTGGTGCCCATACGTAACGTTCGGGCTCGTCTATGATCGTTTTCTTTCGTAAGCCACAATAATAATTGTATCAACACCGTTCACGCCACTTTAAGATTCGAATATGATTCTCTCCAACCTAAGCTTTCAACTCAATACATGGTTAATCAATTTATTGGAAAAAAATAAACACTTAATTTGCACGTTTACTAATTACTTTGGGATTCTAAAGCGCTCTAACATTTTAATTATTATATACACTCTCTAGTCTCTACGAATTGCATCAATCATTTAATTAATACGAATTATACGAATGTAATATCTATATATATGTTGTGCAAAGAATAATACATGGGCAATATATATAAGTACTTAATTGGTACACAGCGAGAGATTTTTAAGATATAGGTACAAACTATTGAACCAAATTTGTTATCCTAGTACGCCATCCGAATTGCCATACTACGGATCGAGCTGTACGTATTCCTAGCTACAGTAACAAATTAAGAAGCTACCTAATATATATATATATATATATATATATATATATATATATATTTAACTTATACAATACCAAGTTACAGGTAGAAATTCTTGGCAAACTCACGTTATTAATTAGAAGAATTAATTAAGTTACCTACCCTTGTTTTCTCCAGCGTACACACATGTTAAGTGGACCAAAATAGAGCCCTGGGATGATTAAAAGTCGTTGTTAAGTGGATGATTGTGTTAGGATTCATATGCTACTTTTCCACAATGGAAGAGGCATCCTGAAGTAAAGATTAGAGGCGACAATTAATGGGGCCATCAATGAGGGCATCTATATTCAAGGCTACAACTTTTCAACTGTAAAAGGTAGGCCCTTTACAGTGAAGAGCTATTAAGTACTCATTGTTATATATGCTTGTCATATTTTGTTTAATTGCATTCCCTTTGTAAGTTAGGACGCATCTTGAGCTTCACTATTTTCTAGGATTTTTAGTTCGATATTGACATTAATGGGTTGCATATTTAATTTGTTCTCGATATATATATATATATATAGATGAAACATAAGCCTGTTTATCTGATTATAAAAAGTAAAATCACCTAATTAATTATATAGTTTATTCCATTTGCTTAACAAAAATTACTTTGTGAATATCGCCTTAAATTTCATTAGATTTTTAAATCAAACCTTCTATTTTCTAATTTTGGTGATCTAATAACATTTTGGTGGAAAAAAAAAAGAATGTGTGATCCATTTGAATTATGCAACATGCATGGTGGTTGTGGAATGTAATTGGACGGCTGACATTTTTTGGAGAGTACGTATCAGACAAAATTTGCTGTAAACTTACGTGTCACTAATATATTGATAATCGAATGTGTCGCTATCTGTGCATCTAAAATTCTCATATGATCGTTTCACATGAAATAATAGCTGAGATTCAAAAGAATTGACATAGATTATCGTGTTCAAATCTCTCTCTAGCTCTCTCTCTCTCTCTCTCTCTCTCTCTCTCTCTCTCTCTCTCTCTCTATATATATATATATATAGGCTTAATCTTTTGGGCTAAATGTGGCTTTGGGTTGGATCCAGACTCCCCCAGCACTATATGAGAATTTGAGAAGCTTGGAGATAGTAGTGGCCATAATTATCAAAAAAGAGAAGATATATAAAAGATAAAGTACATATTGGTGGGTTGGGGAAGGGAGGAGAGAGAAAAAAAAAAAGTATCAATGTGGGGAATTCGCCATATTGAAAGTGGGAAACACAATTAGGATCATATATGTGGTTGAAAATCATCAGGAAGAAATAAATATCCAGAGATGAGGATTGCGTCTATGCAAGGACTTCTTTAAAGAATACGGATCATTTGTAGAAGTATTAATTACTTTCAATGTATTTTTTGGAGCTATTCAGGCTTTAGGAACTAACACCACTATATATACATAGGACTTTTCTTTCTTTTTTCTTTTTTTTTTTCTCCCTCTAATTAGTAATTACTAATAGTCCTCTTAGTCTTTTATTGGCTCGTCCCACTGATGACATGGTATACAAGGAATATCTAACCTTTACATATGCTTGACCCACATTTCTCTTGCGGAGAGGGCCCTCATTTGCTTCCTTCCCCCTCTCTAATTAAGAGGCCAAATTCCAAACTTTATCTGTAACCCTTCTTATGCGAAGAACAACAGTAGCTTCTCCCTTTCAGCTGAACAAGTCAGCGAAAATCTCGAGTTGTTTACTCCAAAATAATAACTTACAACAACAGTAATTAAACTCATTGTCCCTAGCGCAAGTGGCAAAAGATTTGGTGATTGATATTCGAGGTTCTGAATTCAACGTCTAATTATTTCACATATACAACTAAGTTTATTTTTTTTAAATAATAAACGAAACGGATAGTATATTGTCTCTCTCTCTAATATACATTCTTGAAGATAGGGGAGGTAAATCCATCATCAAACAACAACAAAGTTAATATGTAACCTAAACAAGTTCAACACAAGTAAGTCATGATATCTAATAGTTTGATTACCATTCTCTAGTTTTGGATAAATAACAAGAAGATATCTTTAGGTTAGGATAATTTTAGTTAAATGATACCATTTAGAAGATCAGATGAGATCGAGTACTATATATCATGTGAGCTAATCAACAAATTCCTATTCTAACCAATAATTCTGCATAGGCCTGATGGGACTACCTTATCCACATAATAAATGCATCAATCAATTGACTTCTTTATCTAAAAATATTCTCTTTCGCAAAAACCACGCAGCTCAGAAAAAACAGATCTTGATTTAAGAAAAATCCGGAAAGAAAATTACGTTTTTTTATTTATTATTATTATTATTATTTTTTTTTGTTGTTAACTTCATTCCTCACAAATTAATAATGGTGCCTGCATATTTGTAGTGTTCGTTTTATTTGACTAACAGTTATAATTAATTATGGAACTTAACCTGAGTCACTTTAACAATAAATTTTTATTTTCTTTGTTGGCTGTTGCAAAAATCATCGATAATATCATATTGCTAAATTATTAGTGATATGTAAATTATTCTCCTCAACGTAATATATTATTTGAAATACTTTGAGACACTATAGTTAAGTTTTCTGAAAAACAATATTGTTTTTGACAAGAGTGGTACCAATTAATGCCATCCTTCAAAGTAGATAAATCCAAGGTAATATTATTATTAACCTACTAGCTAGAAACTAACTGAATGCATCATAGTCCTGAAGGAAAGTAAGATCTTCTAAGGCCAAAAAGCTCTCAATTATTGCTAGTTATTGTACTCCCTTATTCTTCTAGCTACACCCAATGAAGAATCAACAACAGTTAGAGAGCCCCACAAGAGAAACAACACAAGTGACCAATGGAAAACATGCCAGGTGGACCTGACATAGTTATATAGATCCAAACTTCACTAGCCACCCCAATTAATTTTTTGTTACACTTCCTCACTGAAGGATTTAAGGATCCTTAATTTATGCCACATATTTATTCTACTACAACAATTTTTTCCTTGTTTTTTTTTTTTTTTACTCGTTCATTTTGGGCAACATGTGATGATTTTGAGATGAGGAAATAGGATCACATGCTGCTTCTGTTTTCCTCACTTCTCTTATATTTTATAGATTACATATATGGTTTCAACTTCAAGAATCAGGGGTATATATATATATATATATGAAGCTTTTGCTTGCTTTCTTAGGTCCCTTTCCTGAAAAAGAAGTGCAACCCATAACTAGGCATAGTGGGATGGAATAGAATGAATGATAGGACACAGAATAGCATATATGCAATGACTATA
>CM055073.1:7500-85011 GCA_029204045.2 Tillandsia leiboldiana | reverse complement strand
TCACGCCCCGGAACCCGGCTCGCCAACAGATCCGCCGTGTACACGGGATTTCCCGAGTACACGAAGCGCTGGTAACCTGCTCCGATATAATATGAACAATAAAGGAGCATAATACAGAGCTGAAATAGAAGAACCACATAGTATCTCATACTGGGACTAAAATAAACTGTGATATGTATAATAATCTCCCAGCTCACCAAAATAATACAACCAGTCGGCGAAAGCCAGACTCAAAATAAAAGGAGAATACCACAGTCTGAGTGAAGGGTACAACGTCTATCTACAGCTCTCAGTCTCCCAGGAGATCTATCTATTCAGCGATCCCCTTACCTCGATCAGCTGCCGATGGCCTAGCAGCTCCCGCAGACGACTCTGCAAAATAAAGGAGAAGAAAGAGAAAAACAGTAATGGGGGTGAGAACTACCAGATAAACCAGTAGCCTCCCCTAGTGGGCAAAACCTCAACTCTGACGCACCCACTAGGACTACTAGAGGCCAGAAAGGAATAAGTGGTAAAGCTGTAAACAGAACTGCTGAATAAAGGGAAACCACCACTAGTATGCCTCTAAATGTCATGTAGCATGAAATGACTGTATGCAACAATACCAAACATGCCTGCCTGAAATAACTCAGTCTTGTGTCACTGGTACTGCCTGCTGTGCCTTGCCAAATCGGGTATGCTGGCCCATGCATAACACCGATAGGGGATAGTGTTTGCCAAATCGGGTATGCTGGCCAACGCATGACACCGATAGGGAATAGTGGTTGCCAAATTGGGTATGCTGGTCAACGCATAACACCGATAGGGGATAGGAGTCTCAAGGACTCAAAGTCTGTCTGTAACACACTCCGGAGTGGCACTCGAGGGGAGCGACCCACACGAGTAAATATCTCAGTAATAAGTATCAGAAGTGCCATAAAACAGCAGGACTGGATCATGACTATGATCAAAGTGGGAAAAACTATCCACTAAAGAAAACCCCGATCTGATGCCATAGTACTTAACAAGTGGGAAAACCACCCACTAGGATCACCCGATCCTCAGCTGATGCAAAATAGACCAGACTCATCCCTAATCTGATGCAAGAATAAATATCTGGTCGACCGCCTACTGTCCGCGGTCACCGCAACACCCCACAAGTTTATAATCTAACATAACCTTGGCTATACTATCCCAAACCCCTGCTCATACTCGAGCGACAAGCAACTGAAAGCAAAAGAGAGCAATAAAACATGTCAAGTCTTAATATGATAGTGTAGCAATAAATAGTGGCCCTACCTGATGTCCGGGCATGCATGCAACTGTCTTTATTTTAAAAGTTGTAAAATAGTGTCAAAGATTTGAAAAGATTGATTTACTGAATAAAAGTCATTCGCATGCGAGATTATAGCCTTTGTCTCAATCACAGTGTCCCAATATAAGTCATCATATCATCTGTGGGTTATATTAGATTTTAGGAGAGTTCGTCCCAGCGGTTCTCATCAATTGTCCTGTTAGTAGTCCTGTTAGTAGTCCTGTTAGTAGTCCTGTTAGTAGTCCCAATAGTTCTCATCAATTTAGTTGGTCCCAATTGTTCTCATCAATTGTCATATTAGTTTGTCCCAATTGTTCTTATCAATTGTCATATTAGTTTGTCCCAATTGTTCTCATCAATTAAATTTTAAGGGAGTTCCAGTAATCCCAGTGAGCTTGTCAAAAATGAGGTAAGCAACAACCGCCCACCTCGAACAGCTCAAATCACACCCAGATAGTCTCCTGGCTGTCCACAGTCCCCTAGAACTGCTGTCTGCCGAGAACGGTGCCCTACAGCAACACACATTGCACAGGGTGTAACTATATTATTCATAAAAATACAGCTTTTGCTGTTTTTCAAATAGCACGAAAAGAGAGGAGTTTTTCACCTCTATATAGTGTTCAGAAAAATCCAGAAAAATTACGGTTGCGTTCCTCGCGAAGAGTAGATCAAAATCGACTCTTTAAACGCCTCGATCTGATGCTCCTACGCCAAGATAAAAATCGGAGAAGTTGACACTGTCCAGAAATTTCCACAGCAAAAAGGGGGGTCAAAAAGGCCTCGGGAATCGTGCCAAAAGTACGAAATGGAGCAAAGTGATCAACACGGAAATCGAAGCCTTACCTCTTAGGAACGCGCTGTCGCAAAAATCATCCAAAAATTCCTCCTGGTTAGCCCACAGGGAATTTTCGACGGAACTGCGACGGGAAATAGGCCGAAAAAGAAAACCGTCGCAGTGCGCCGCGTCGCAGATAACTCACTAACTGTAACTCCAAAAATTCTGAGATTTGGAGGAGAGAGAGAGGAGAGAGAGAGGAAGAATTTTCGTAGAGGGCACTTTCTCTGGTTCTCTCTCTAAAGGCTCGAAAACCGAGGTGCAAAGATGGTGGGGGTGGGAGGCTCTATTTATAATGGGCCAAGGTCCCTCACCAGATCCCGGGCAGAACAGCAAACACCGGAATGGACCATCCAGGACGCGCCACGTGTTGACAAAACAGGAAACAGCCTTGTGCAATGCCACTCAGAAGACGCCACGTGTCCACGTGGAGCACGGGCCCGGTCCCCGCGCCGGGTCTTCCGGAAAATGTTGGCCAATCGGAGCACCGCCACGTGCACCTTCTAGAAGCCGGCCGGCCAATGGGGAAGCGCCACGTGTCAAGGTAAGGCTTCGGTGCACCCAGTGCACGGCAAGCCCATGGACCCCGCCCAGCGCCCCCCCGCCCGCGCCGCGCGCCGCTGCGCTCTGCCGCGCTCCGCCGCTGCGCCGCCGCTGTGCCGCCGCCTGCCGTCGCCCGCCGGTAGCCGCCGCCGGCCGGAACAGTAATTCCGGTCACCGGAGTTACTGTTCCGGTGAACAGTGTTTTGGTGCCGAAAAATAAAGTGAATATACCGTTTTGATCGTTTTCGCGCGCTGAGTCCAAATCCGCTGTCCATTTTGCCAAATTCTCATCCGAAATTTTGCCGAAAGCTCCCGGAAAATTCCATTTGCTTCGATTTTCGCGCAGAGTCTATATTAAATGTCCAATTTTGATTCTACAAGCTCTGCTTCACCGAATAAGCTCCCTACAGTCACTGTTTAATGTTGCACAGTTCCTGCGGGAGTCCGGATCATCACATCCTCCCCCACTAAAAAGAGTTTCATCCTCGAAACGAGACTAAACAATAATCCTCAGTCCGATGTCTCGAATAAGTAGGGGTGAGCATCCCTCATCTCCGACTCGAGCTCCCATGTAGCCTCGCGCTCGTCATGATTGCTCCATTGGATCTTCACATAGGGAATGGCCCGACTGCGTAATTCTTTCACCTCTCGATCCAGAACTCGCAGTGGGCGTTCTTCATACCTCAAATCCTCGCTGATCTCAAGCGATGTGAAGTCGATGACGTGTGATGGGTCGAAGATATACTTCCTCAAAGTAGAAACATGAAATACATCATGGACACCAGCAAGCCTTGGAGGAAGTGCGAGTCGGTAGGCAACTGGCCCGATACGCCCCAATACCTCAAAGGGTCCAATATATCGGGGGCTAAGTTTCCCACGAATGCCGAACCTCCTGATTCCTTTGGACGGCGAGACTTTCAGGAATACATGATCTCCAACCTGAAATTCTAAGTCTCGTCGCCGAACATCGGCATAGCTCCTCTGTCGGCTTTGGGCGGTCTGAAGATGCTTTCGAATCACCCGGACCTTCTCTTCTGCCTCTATCAAGACATCTGGTCCCAAGGTCCGCCTCTCGCCTACGTCACTCCAATAAAGTGGTGATCGACACTTGCGTCCATACAATGCTTCAAACGGAGCCATCTGAATGCTCGCTTGAAAGCTATTGTTGTACGCGAATTCAGCCAAAGATAAATGCCGAATCCACCCTCCGCCGAAATCCAGGACGCAAGCCCTCAACATGTCCTCCAGGATTTGTATCCTCCGCTCCGATTGCCCATCAGTCTGCGGATGAAAAGCTGTACTGAACCTGAGTTCAGTCCCCAAGGCTGTTTGCAAACTCTTCCAGAAATGCGAAACAAACCTCGGGTCTCTATCTGATACTATGGAGGCTGGTACTCCATGTAATCTTACTATCTCATCTAGATATAACTGGGCTAGTCGCTCGAGTGGCCACGTAGTCTGCATGGGCAGAAAGTGCGCCGACTTGGTAAGTCGATCTACAACTACCCAGATAGCATCAGCTCCTCCCTGTGCCCTAGGTAGTCCGACCACGAAATCCATCGTAATGTGGTCCCATTTCCACTCGGGAATCGGGAGACTTTGTAACTTGCCAGCTGGCACTCGATGCTCAGCTTTCACCTGCTGACAAGTTAAACACTAAGCCACAAATCTCCCAATATCCCTCTTCATGCCTTTCCACCAGAAGTGTGCCTTGAGGTCTTTATACATCTTAGTCCCACCAGGATGTAGGGTATAAGGTGTATAATGGGCCTCTCGCAATATCTGCTCTCTAATCTCCACATCTATTGGCACACATGCTCGGTTTCTGTACCTCAGTATTCCCGAGGCATCTACCGAAAAGTCCCCAGACTGATCACTCGGAATATGATCTCTAATCCTGGCCAAGTGGGGGTCCTCACTCTGTTTCTCTTTGATCCTGTCCAGCAGAGTGGGCTGCAAGACTAAAGATGTCAGTCTAGCAGTGACCCCAGGGGACACAACCTCTATCTCGAGTCGTCTCATTTCCTCTAATAGCGGTGCCTGGTCTGTGATCATCATAGACAAACTTTGCACCGCTCTCCTACTCAAGGCGTCAGCGACCACATTAGCCTTGCCTGGGTGGTAGAGAATATCTACATCATAATCCTTTAATAGCTCTAACCACCTACGTTGCCTCAAATTCAACTCCTTTTGCGTGAACAGGTACTTTAGGCTCTTGTGGTCGGTGTAGATTTCACAATGTTCCCCATACAGATAATGGCGCCAGAGCTTTAGCGCAAACACTACAGCTGCAAGCTCCAAGTCATGGGTAGGGTAATTTTTCTCATAATCCTTGAGTTGCCTTGATGCATAAGCAATTACCCTCCCTTCCTGCATCAACACACATCCGAGTCCACTGTGTGATGCATCGCTGTAGATCACATATCCTTTTTCCATAACAGGAAGGGAAAGGATAGGAGCGGTCATCAGTCTATTCTTTAGCTCCTCAAAGCTCTTTTGACAGTCCTCACTCCAGATAAACTTCACTCCCTTACGCGTCAAGCGAGTGAGGGGTGTGGAGAGCTTCGCAAAGCCTTCCACAAACCGACGGTAATACCCAGCTAAACCCATAAAGCTACGTACCTCAGAAACCGTCGTCGGTCGGGGCCAATCACGGACTGCCTCAATCTTCGCTGGGTCCACCGCCACACCTGCAGCGGAAATTACATGGCCCAAGAAGACTACCTCCCGAAGCCAAAATTCGCACTTTGCCAGCTTGGCAAACAACTTCTTCTCTCGTAGAAGTTGCAGCACAATCCTCAAGTGCTCCTCATGCTCCGCATCACTTCGGGAGTAGACCAAGATATCATCAATGAACACTACCACGAACCGGTCTAAGTAAGGTCGGAAGATCCGGTTCATTAAATCCATGAATGCGGCAGGGGCATTAGTTAGCCCAAAAGGCATAACTGTGAATTCATAATGCCCATACCGTGATCTAAATGCTGTCTTCGGAATATCCTCGGCCTTCACCTTTAACTGGTGGTAACCGGACTGCAAATCTATCTTAGAGAAGACACAAGACCCTTGCAGCTGATCAAAAAGATCATCGATGCGCGGCAAAGGGTACTTGTTTTTGATGGTCACTTTATTTAATTCCCTATAGTCCACACATAATCGAAGTGACCCATCCTTCTTTTTCACGAATAGCACCGGCGCTCCCCAAGGCGACACACTCGGCCTAATAAAGCCCTTATCCATTAAATCCTGAAGTTGCGCCTTAAGCTCTCGCAACTCAGCCGGTGCCATCCGGTAAGGAGCCTTTGAGATTGGCGCAGTTCCCGGAACTACGTCAATCACAAACTCAATCTCCCTATCTGGCGGCATGCGAGTCAGCTCAGGTGGGAAAACATCCGGGAACTCGCGGGCAATAGGGATATCCCCGAGTTCCGGTGCCGCCGTAGGCCCCTCAACAACACTAGCCAAAAAGGCTACACATCCTCGATGGATCATCTGCCTTGCTCGGGAAGTCGAAACCATAGAGGCAAAGAAAGCACTCTGACATCCCCGGTATACCATCATCTCCTGGCCTGGTTCTCTAAAAGTGACCGTCCTTGCGGCACAGTCAATAGTTGCGAAATACCGAGCCAGCCAGTCCATCCCGAGGACCACATCGAAGTCCATCAATTTTCTCAGGACCAACAGGTCAGCTGGCATAATCCAGGACTCGATTTGCATCGGGCAGGACCAACAACACTCCTCCACGTGCAAGGTGTGATCGGGAATCTGAACCTCTCGTGCACGTGGCAAAAGTCCTACCTCTATCCCATGTAATGTTGCAAATGATTTACTAATAAAAGAATGCGATGCTCCAGTATCAAATAATGTACGAGTCCTAATGCCAGAAAGTAAGGTGATACCTGCCACCACGTGATCTGCTGCCGAAGAGTCCTCTACCTGTGCAGCATACACTCGCCCACTCTGAGCTGGAGGGCGATACTCCGTGGGATGGGAAGAAGATGGCCAGCTTGCTGGAGCATATGGCCGCTGAGCCGTCGACCGTTGCTGAGACGAAGAAGGAGCAGATGCTGAAGAAGGAGCCGTCGATGGTGCATATGGGCAGGCAGCTCGGAGGTGGCCAGACTGTCCATACCGATAACAGCGGCCAAATCTCAGATCACAAGCATCAGAGTTATGCTGTCCCTGGCAGAAAATGCACCTAACCGTAGCCTGGGGCTGCCTCGCCTGCTGCCTCTGTCGCGGAGGCCCTTGCTGCCGCGACTGCGATCTCTGCGAATGCTGTTGCTGCTGATGCTGCGGTGGCCTCTGGGATCCCCCAGGCCCTCGCCGCTCAGAGCGCCCACGGCCGGAAAACTGAGGCCGTGGCGGTCGTGGCGGCCTCCAAGAACTGGCCTGTCCCCCGTCGTCCTGCGCTGGTCGCTTCCTGTCTGCGCCTTGAGCGACCAGGCCCCCACGTCTGGCGACGACGTGGTCTCCCCTCTCAACCCACTGGGCATGCTCTGCTGCCTCCTCCAAGGTCTGTAGTCTCTGAGCATGCACCAGAGTATAGATTTCAGGGCGCAGGCCCGACTCAAAGAGCTCCACCTGGTGCGGTCCATCCCTGGCGACATAGGGTACGCAGTTGAGTAACCGCGTGAACTCCTGAAAATAGTCTAATGCCGTCCGGTCGCCTTGCTGAAGATTCTTCAAATCATCTTCCAACTTTTTCTTCATACTCGTGGAAAAGTACGTATCCAGAATCATCTTCTTGAACTCAGACCAGGGTAGCTGTCGAGTGATTTGAAATTCCAGTGGCTCCACCCGACGCCACCATGCATCAGCATCCCCGTCTAAACAGTGTACAGCCATATGTACCCTGTACTTCTGGTCAATGAAGAAGTCCCGGAATAACTTCTCCATTGACGAAAGCCAAGTCCCAATCTCCCAAGGCTTAATATTCCGCCCTGAAAATCTGGGCGGTCCCCGCTTACAGAACTGAGTAAGTTTGTCAGCAATCTCCTGCTCCTCCGCAGGAGTCAATGGCCGGATTGTCCCCTGAGCAACAGGGGATGCCGAGGTCACCGGTCCAACTGGGGAAGCCACAGCAGGGGAGGGTGGTACGGGAGAACTCTCCGGGGGTGCAACAACAGGCTGCGCCCTCTGTTCTAACATTTGCGTCAGCCGACCCATGGCCTCCTCCTGACGCCGCACGGCCTCTGACATCTGGGCCATCTGAGCCTGCAGCTCCTGTACCTCACTCTGCTGGCCCTGCTCGGACTCTTCCGGCTCGGGCTCAGGGGAGGAAGGCTGCGAACGCGTCAACATTCTACGTTGCGGAGGCATCCTACCACAAGAAACCACCCTTAGTATCAAAACCCCACACGACCCATTCTAGCGAAAGTCAAAGACATCCTCCTATTTCTGTGACTTTATGTTGTCTGCAGCCAACATAACAGTCTACCAGAAGTAGGCTATGTCGACCCCTCTTCCTTTATTGGAAGAGTTAAATAAGTAACACGACGACTTCCGCAAAATTGCCACGTCTCTCGCACCCTATCATCCTAGGGTATGTCAAAAGCCTAGGGTTTCCTAAGTCCCAACTGACCTATCCCTAAGCTCTGATACCAACTTAATCTGTCACGCCCCGGAACCCGGCTCGCCAACAGATCCGCCGTGTACACGGGATTTCCCGAGTACACGAAGCGCTGGTAACCTGCTCCGATATAATATGAACAATAAAGGAGCATAATACAGAGCTGAAATAGAAGAACCACATAGTATCTCATACTGGGACTAAAATAAACTGTGATATGTACAATAATCTCCCAGCTCACCAAAATAATACAACCAGTCGGCGAAAGCCAGACTCAAAATAAAAGGAGAATACCACAGTCTGAGTGAAGGGTACAACGTCTATCTACAGCTCTCAGTCTCCCAGGAGATCTATCTATTCAGCGATCCCCTTACCTCGATCAGCTGCCGATGGCCTAGCAGCTCCCGCAGACGACTCTGCAAAATAAAGGAGAAGAAAGAGAAAAACAGTAATGGGGGTGAGAACTACCAGATAAACCAGTAGCCTCCCCTAGTGGGCAAAACCTCAACTCTGACGCACCCACTAGGACTACTAGAGGCCAGAAAGGAATAAGTGGTAAAGCTGTAAACAGAACTGCTGAATAAAGGGAAACCACCACTAGTATGCCTCTAAATGTCATGTAGCATGAAATGACTGTATGCAACAATACCAAACATGCCTGCCTGAAATAACTCAGTCTTGTGTCACTGGTACTGCCTGCTGTGCCTTGCCAAATCGGGTATGCTGGCCCATGCATAACACCGATAGGGGATAGTGTTTGCCAAATCGGGTATGCTGGCCAACGCATGACACCGATAGGGAATAGTGGTTGCCAAATTGGGTATGCTGGTCAACGCATAACACCGATAGGGGATAGGAGTCTCAAGGACTCAAAGTCTGTCTGTAACACACTCCGGAGTGGCACTCGAGGGGAGCGACCCACACGAGTAAATATCTCAGTAATAAGTATCAGAAGTGCCATAAAACAGCAGGATTGGATCATGACTATGATCAAAGTGGAAAAAACTATCCACTAAAGAAAACCCCGATCTGATGCCATAGTACTTAACAAGTGGGAAAACCACCCACTAGGATCACCCGATCCTCAGCTGATGCAAAATAGACCAGACTCATCCCTAATCTGATGCAAGGATAAATATCTGGTCGACCGCCTACTGTCCGCGGTCACCGCAACACCCCACAAGTTTATAATCTAACATAACCTTGGCTATACTATCCCAAACCCCTGCTCATACTCGAGCGACAAGCAACTGAAAGCAAAAGAGAGCAATAAAACATGTCAAGTCTTAATATGATAGTGTAGCAATAAATAGTGGCCCTACCTGATGTCCGGGCATGCATGCAACTGTCTTTATTTTAAAAGTTGTAAAATAGTGTCAAAGATTTGAAAAGATTGATTTACTGAATAAAAGTCATTCGCATGCGAGATTATAGCCTTTGTCTCAATCACAGTGTCCCAATATAAGTCATCATATCATCTGTGGGTTATATTAGATTTTAGGAGAGTTCGTCCCAGCGGTTCTCATCAATTGTCCTGTTAGTAGTCCTGTTAGTAGTCCTGTTAGTAGTCCTGTTAGTAGTCCCAATAGTTCTCATCAATTTAGTTGGTCCCAATTGTTCTCATCAATTGTCATATTAGTTTGTCCCAATTGTTCTTATCAATTGTCATATTAGTTTGTCCCAATTGTTCTCATCAATTAAATTTTAAGGGAGTTCCAGTAATCCCAGTGAGCTTGTCAAAAATGAGGTAAGCAACAACCGCCCACCTCGAACAGCTCAAATCACACCCAGATAGTCTCCTGGCTGTCCACAGTCCCCTAGAACTGCTGTCTGCCGAGAACGGTGCCCTACAGCAACACACATTGCACAGGGTGTAACTATATTATTCATAAAAATACAGCTTTTGCTGTTTTTCAAATAGCACGAAAAGAGAGGAGTTTTTCACCTCTATATAGTGTTCAGAAAAATCCAGAAAAATTACGGTTGCGTTCCTCGCGAAGAGTAGATCAAAATCGACTCTTTAAACGCCTCGATCTGATGCTCCTACGCCAAGATAAAAATCGGAGAAGTTGACACTGTCCAGAAATTTCCACAGCAAAAAGGGGGGTCAAAAAGGCCTCGGGAATCGTGCCAAAAGTACGAAATGGAGCAAAGTGATCAACACGGAAATCGAAGCCTTACCTCTTAGGAACGCGCTGTCGCAAAAATCATCCAAAAATTCCTCCTGGTTAGCCCACAGGGAATTTTCGACGGAACTGCGACGGGAAATAGGCCGAAAAAGAAAACCGTCGCAGTGCGCCGCGTCGCAGATAACTCACTAACTGTAACTCCAAAAATTCTGAGATTTGGAGGAGAGAGAGAGGAGAGAGAGAGGAAGAATTTTCGTAGAGGGCACTTTCTCTGGTTCTCTCTCTAAAGGCTCGAAAACCGAGGTGCAAAGATGGTGGGGGTGGGAGGCTCTATTTATAATGGGCCAAGGTCCCTCACCAGATCCCGGGCAGAACAGCAAACACCGGAATGGACCATCCAGGACGCGCCACGTGTTGACAAAACAGGAAACAGCCTTGTGCAATGCCACTCAGAAGACGCCACGTGTCCACGTGGAGCACGGGCCCGGTCCCCGCGCCGGGTCTTCCGGAAAATGTTGGCCAATCGGAGCGCCGCCACGTGCACCTTCTAGAAGCCGGCCGGCCAATGGGGAAGCGCCACGTGTCAAGGTAAGGCTTCGGTGCACCCAGTGCACGGCAAGCCCATGGACCCCGCCCAGCGCCCCCCCGCCCGCGCCGCGCGCCGCTGCGCTCTGCCGCGCTCCGCCGCTGCGCCGCCGCTGTGCCGCCGCCTGCCGTCGCCCGCCGGTAGCCGCCGCCGGCCGGAACAGTAATTCCGGTCACCGGAGTTACTGTTCCGGTGAACAGTGTTTTGGTGCCGAAAAATAAAGTGAATATACCGTTTTGATCGTTTTCGCGCGCTGAGTCCAAATCCGCTGTCCATTTTGCCAAATTCTCATCCGAAATTTTGCCGAAAGCTCCCGGAAAATTCCATTTGCTCCGATTTTCGCGCAGAGTCTATATTAAATGTCCAATTTTGATTCTACAAGCTCTGCTTCACCGAATAAGCTCCCTACAGTCACTGTTTAATGTTGCACAGTTCCTGCGGGAGTCCGGATCATCACATAATCATTTTTATATATAAATTTAACATGTTTTGTATATTTAATATAAATTTAATTTGTTCATTGAAATGCAGGACGATACACTACGACAAATGGATACTGCTATAGGCCAGTTATTGCATGATCGTCCGTCGCCTACGAGGTTATTCAGGACTCTGACAGATATGCACAAGCATATTCATATGGTACTGCAAAATATACCGTCAGTACCTACTGTCAGAGTTGCTAAGGGACGAGGAGATTATGCTCACGCATCGTCCTCGAGTCATCAAGTACCTTCATATCACTTAAAATTTCAAATTAAGTCTTCAAATTCAAATTACCTAACTATTTACGCCATTTCAGGTGCCGCGATCTCCATCTTCTCCTATTCAAGCCCCTACGACATATCCCTCGACGTCAGAGACACTCCTGTCTCCTGTATCACGGACATCATTTGCATCGACATATTCACGTCGTCGTCCCTCGTCATCATCACCACACGAGATCCAACATATTGATGAGGGTGGTATTATCGAGGAGCTCGATCAGTTAGCAGCGGCCGAGCATCTTGATGATACGCCGATTATCGAGCTTGTTGTTCCTCATGGGCGTGGGCGACCGCGAGGGCGTGGGCGACCGCGAGGGCGTGGACGTAGACGTGGCCGAGGAGGTCGAGGGAGAGGATAAGCTCAAAATTGAGTTTTATCTCAATTTTGAGTTTGAGGGTGTATTATTAATATTTTTTTAATTATATTTTTTTGTTCTGACTCAACTGTTACATCTGAATGTTGTGCAATTGTTCCACATTATTTATGAATGTTTTAGTTCACTATCTAGATGTTGTGAAACTTGTTGTATTTTTCATTCTGTTATGAAACTTGTTGTATAAATTTTATTTTTTTCACTTGAAAAAAAATTCTTGTTGATGCTACGGTTAAAGGCGCTGAGCCATTCAGCGCCTTTAGTATAAAACACTAAAGGCGCTGAGTGGATCAGCGCCTTTAGTGTAAATCACTAAAGGCGCTGAGCAACTCAGCGCCTTTAGTGTTTCATACTAAAGGCGCTGAGCAACTCAGCGCCTTTAGTGTTTTATACTAAAGGCGCTGAGCAACTCAGCGCCTTTACAGAGAAGCCATTTTCGCTTACACTGAGGACTTAGCCATTTTTCGCAACGAAAAATCGCCAAGTCCTCAACGCCTTGTAGCGTATGCTGAAGGCGCTGATGAAACAGCGCCTTCAGCATATACCATGAAGGCGCTGATTCATTCAGCGCCTTCACAGGTTTTTTGTGAAGGCGCTGATCGCTTCAGCGCCTTCATCACATTGCATGAAGGCGCTGAACCGTTCAGCGTCTTCACAGGTTTTTTGTGAAGGCGATGAACGCTTCAGCGCCTTCAGTTCGGCTACCCAACGTGGCGCTGAGGTGGCAAAAGAAGGGTTAGTTTTACAAATACTTTTTATATAAGGTTATTTTGCAAATTTAGATTTTTCATAGGGTCAATTTGAAAAAAATCCCTTGATCGATGTTACGAGCCTATTTGTTTTGACGAAACCGAAATGCAAGACTAGGAGTTTTTGGATTTCGCTAAACTAAAATTCTGCACAATCTTTTGTTTGCCCATGAGTGTTTACAAAGTTCCCCCTCAATTATTTTGCTTTATCATAAATTATTGAAAATTTCAAATCTGCTAGATAAAAATATTTTATCTGAGGAAGTAAGCCTTATCTAGAAGTCCAATTTTGCTATTTTCCTGGCCAGATAACCTCTATGATTTTGATTGAAGTTGGAGTTTGGTGCCCGGTTACCGTCAAAACAAGCATTTTCATCTTACAAAATCAAATCATCAAATACACCTAAAGCAACGTCTCTATTGCCACATAATGTAGTTATGCAGACTATTCTTTTCTTTTTTCATATATGTGTAAGATTGCGCGTGTATTACACTATTAAATTTATTCTATTATGATTAAACATAATTTAATTTTAATTGGAGCTATGTGAGTATAAGTAAGAGTCTAATTCAACTAGAATTAGAACAATCACCTTAATGAAACCGGCATTCTAATTAGAGAAAACCGGCATGCTACACCACTTCCTCTTATAATCGAACTTGATAATGAAGAAGCCAAATTCTGAGTCGTGGCTCGGACGCGTGGGCCTGGCGCTGGGGAGCTCCAGCGCCGGCATCGTCGACATCGTCGACGGGGATAGGGCCTCGATCGGGGTGCTAGCCTTCGAGGCGGCGAGCCTCATGTTGAAGAGGACCCACCTCTGGTACGCCCTCGACAACGCCCGCGTCCCGCGCCTCAGGGACGAGCTCCTGCACCTCGAGGCGTACGCAAGCTCATCTCCAACGACGACGACTTCCTCTTGGGCCTGGCGCTCGACGAGATGGCTGACTCCCTCGGCTTCCTGTCCCGCTCCATCACCAGACTCGGGAGGTGCTGCTCCGAACCCTTGCTGCAGCGCTTCGATCGCTTGTTTGCGGATCTCACCAAGAGCAACCACGATCCGTATGGCATCCGCTACGCCAGCAAGAAGATGGTGTGCAAGGTGAAGAAGATGGAGTGTTTGGTGGCGGTCACCTCCGACCTGTACCAGGAGCTAGAGGTGTTGGCCAAGCTGGAGCAGGCGCTGATGAGGGTGCAGCCCCGCAACGACCCTCGGAGCATCGCTGAATTCGCACAAAAGGTGGCGTGGCAGCGACAACAAGTGAAGTATCTACGAGGAGCCTCGCTCTGGGGCCGGATCCACGATTATGTCGTCCGCTTGCTGGCGAGGTCCCTCTTCACCATCGTTGCCAGGATCAAGCTCGTCTTCGGTTTCGAGAACAATGACGCTGCTGATCTAGTTGTCGGGAGACGCCTCTCTCGCAGCCACTCTGTGGCCAGGCTAATGCACTCCTCCGTCCATCCGTCTGACTACAATGAGATTCACAGGTTTTCCTCGAGCCCACTCGGGAATTCCAGGGCGAGATCAGGGCCTATTACCAGTAGAGAATCTAGAGATATTGTTGGAAAGGTGCGTCTTCCTCACAGTCGTCTCCATCACTCAGCAAAAAAAGGCCTAAAAACCATGTGGCCTTTGGTCGGTGGAAAACCATTTAGGGGTTGCATGGCTGGAGGAAGCGACTCTCCGGTTCTGCAGAGCTGCATATCATTGGACAGTGGCTTCAGAAGGTCGACTGTTGGGCCGGCCAACCACCATGAAAAGGAAGGTGATTACATTGAAGCTCAGATCATTAATTCATGGGTAACTTTTCAAGTATGAAGCTCTTTTTGTCCATGTTTGAGTTCAAATCTAAGTTTCTAAATGCCCCAGAATTGACCCTCGGCGCTGCTGCTTTGGCTCTGCACTATGCTAACGTCATAATCGTCATTGAGAAGCTTGCGGCGTCACCCCATCTGATTTGTCCGGATGCAAGGAACGACCTGTACAATATGCTGTCAGTAAGTATAAGATCATCCCTTAGAACGCGGCTCAAAACCTACACAATAAATTTAGCCGCTCCAGTCTATGATCCAACTCTAGCAGCGGAATGGACCGAGGCTATAACAAGGATATTGGAGTGGTTGGCCCCGCTTGCTCATAACATGATAAGGTGGCAGTCTGAGCGGCATTTCGAGCAGCGGTATGTTGTTTCAAGCACCAATGTACTTTTGCTGCAGACCCTTCACTATGCGAATCAAATGAAGACAGAAGCTGCAATAACTGAGTTGCTTGTTGGCCTCAACTATTTATGGAGATACGGAAGGGAACTCAATGCAAAAGCAATATTAGAGTGCGTCAGCGGCAAAGATTTTGAAGATTGCTTTGAAACAATTGGCTGATATATTGTGTTTAGTTTAATTAATTATTGTTGCTGCTGCTAATTCTTCTTCGATGATACAGCATCAACCAATTAGCAACCGTAATATGGAGTCTTTATTGGGCAACGTGATCAGCTTATGACGAGCTCATCGTTGCTTCATAAACATCGTACTGCATGTGGTTAGTATATAGTTCCAACTTGCATCTCAATCTCATTGAATCTGGGTTGTAGGATTGTCAGTTGTGGTTGGTTTAGACATCCTAACTTCTTTTCATGGAATGCATTCCAGTATTTAACCAGAATTTAGCTTTTCTCATTATCTGAAGTAAATATCTATTGTTGAATTATGCTCCCTGAAGCTGGGGATTGGCACTATACATATGCAGCAGAGTTTTTTTTTTTTTTTTTTTTCTTGCCACCTCTGGAAGTGCACTAGAAACACTTTGTAATTTTATAAAGAAAATCAGTTAATATCAAACAAATTATTGCAGAAATGGTTCTTTGTGAAACCTTTCGTCTTCCAACTATCTTGATTTCCTAATGTTACTTGTGCTAGGAAGCTTATCTCAAATGATAACCTCTCTTTGCCATTTATTTTTGTTATAGCTTTGTTGTTTTCGAGGATTTTTTCTGGCAATCAATCTCAGTAATAGACGAGAGGTGCAGATTTATCTTTGTTATATCATAAATTATTGGATGAGATCAATAGTAAATAAACGAGAGGTGCAGAATAAGATTTTCATACATGGTAATAGGTCTCCACTGCACGGAGTATCTTGATTTATAAAAGATGTGAAAAGATGAAAAAAAAAAAAAAAAAAAAAAAAACATGCTACCGTTTCGTTTATTTTTTTAAAAAATAAATTTAGTTAAAAATATAAAGCAATTAAGTTTCGAACTTGAGACCTCATGTACTAATTATCAAATTTTTTTGCCACTTGTGCTAGAAATAATTAGCAAATGAAGCGGATTAAGTGATAGGGACAGTTAGTAAAAGATGTTTATAATTGAGTAAAGCGGGTTAAGCAAGTTTTATTTTTTTCAAGCTGTTGTAAATCACCTTATGGTGGGTGAAATATTCTATCTTGATAGAACTATTATAACCTCACAATAGTTCTGCTGTTTGATTTATAAGTAAAACCATCCGAAATGACTTTCATGTTAAAAGGGTTCTTTATGGAGAAAAATAAAGAAGCAAAAAACTTTGTTGATGTTTCATTTGCCAAAAGATGAAGATATATATTTTTGGAAGTATACTTGTTTGGCTTGTAGAATAAGAAAATTGAGAAAATGAGAGTGAGAGAGAGCGAGATAGAAATTTTAGGTAATCTTTTTGATTGAAAAGATTTCTAAAAATAAAAACAAAAATAAATGATCTTTTTTTAATATGTGAAGCACCAAGAGGTACTAAAGATACTCATAAAACTTATTTCGGCCAATTTTTTTTTTTTGGATCCTTTCACATAAAATCAATTATGACATAACATGTTGAATTTTTGTAACATATTTTTGAAATGCTAAGATGATTTTGTTGGAAACCAAACACGAATGACCGTGACCAGAAGTGATGCTGAGAGTTGAAGGTATAGTCTATGAACGATATGGTTATTCCTCAAAACTTAAAAATTTAAATTTTATAAAGCGGTCGCGGGAAACAATTACGCGGGTGCATAATCCCGCCAAATCCCTTGCTTCCGCAAGCATGCAATGCGGCGTGGGCTGTTTGCACCGCATGGCCTCCGGCCCGACCCCCTGAAGGCAACGGCTCACGTAGTCTCACTCAGATCGGTGTATCTGCCGTTTCGTTGAGTCGGACCCCACACTATTATATAGTAGTCACTCGCCAATCTTAATATTTATCTCAGCTTTAGGGCCGGGAAACTTTTGAAATAGAATTTTGGACTACTTTATTTTATTTTTCAAAAAAATATTATTTTTTTTAAAATTTCAAATTTGAATTTGAATTTTAAAATTTTAAAATTTGAATGTGAAATTTTAAATTTTAAAATTAAATTTGAATTTTAAAATTTAAAATTTCACATTCAAATTTTAAAATGTTAAAATTTAAATTCAATTTTAAAATTTAAATCCTAATTTTAAAATTTTAAAATTTATAATTAAAAAATATATTTTTAAATTTAATTTTTTGTATTGAAAATTTAAATTTAAAACAGAGTTTTTTTTTTAAGTTCACAATCAAAACAATAAAAACAGAGTAATATTTTTACAGAATATTAAATTTTTCAAGATATCAAATACATTGTAAAAAAAAATTCTGTTTTATTTTTTTATAATTACCAAACGGCCCTTAATCTATAACAAATTTAAAATTAGGTAAAAAAAAATTAAATGAAATCTAAACAAATAATTTGTTGGATTATTTATTTAATTTATATGATTTTATTTTTTTAAATACATGTCTACTGTCATTCTTAAAATTTATATTCAAATTTAATAATAATAAGTTTTAAATTTTAAATTACTTAAAATAAAATAACATTAAGGTCCGTGATTATAATAATAGAAATAATATTTTTCACGAACAGGGAGAATCATTTTACGGGCTAAGTGCATGATTTTGTCGTGTGTGGGTGTTTTTGTTTTTGTTTTTGTTTTTGTTTTTTTTTTTTTTGCAATTAGTGTTATAAAAAAAAAAAAAGAAAAAAAAGAAAAAAAAAAGGAGGCAAGGAAGTTCGCGGATCGGGCGAGTCGTGGCCTTGACGACTCGGGAACGAGTTCCGAGTGGAACCGCTGCTATGGCGGTAAGGCTTGCAATCAAAATCAAATCCGACCCTCAGCGAACTCCGAGTCAGCCTGGCTAATTCGGCGAGCAGAAACAGAGGCGTGGGGTTGGGGGAGTTCGAGACCTTTCCCCTCTTTCTTCCGCTCGCTCGCGCCTGCGTACGCCAACAGAACAGGGAAGGCACCCGGCCGCTGCCACACCCCGAACTCCCGTTGGAATTAGGGCACACAACACCCAGCGCCCCCCCCGCCGTTATCCTCTCCCCCCCACCCCCCCCTCTGAAATCCGCCTCTCGTCCTCCCCGTCGCCGCCTCATCTCCCTCGCCAACCTATCCCCCAGGAGATCTCCGCCTGCACCGCCCCCTCCGCATTCAACGAGATACGTAGCCCTCTTCTTTCCTCTTCCTTTCCTTCCTTCCCAGAATCGTTGCTCTTCTCTTTGCGTTGGAACACTCTCCGTCGCATGTCGACAAGGTCAGATTTTAGGGTTGTGATTTAGTCCCGTTGTCACTGGATCGAAAAAATAAAAATAAAAATAAAATCCTTCTCTCTCTCTCATGGACTCCGAGGTAGGCTCTGTCGCTCTGGTGGAGAAGGGAGCTCCTTTCTAGATTATCCTTATTCGGCCGCTCCATCTCACCCTCTTTTTTCGGTTTTACGACTTATGCCACTGTTATGGAATTGGAGGAGAAGAGCATCTCCGATAAGGGTAAGATAACGACGGCCCCGAGCACCGAGGTTGCGCTAGATAGGGCAATGGTCCCAAATGCTGAGATAACGGAGGGAGATGCTTTGATCGGTAGCTATGTGGGCAAGGAGACGCCGAGCGCCAGAGGGATCCTTCTGGGCAAGGTCGCCTCCTATGATGCCCCAAGCAGGCAGTATGGTGTGGTTTATGAGGATGGCCTTCAGGAGAGTCTGAATCATCATCATCTCTGCATGATCCTCCCTATAGCCAATGCTGGCTTTGGCATGAAGATGAGTTGTAGAAAGAGGAAGCTGGATCAACTGATCCCTTTAGTCTCTGGAGAAGTGAAGATGCAGCCGAACACAAGGGTAAGGAGTGCTCCTGATATTTCTGATGGGGTGGAAAACTCTGTGCTCAGTAGGCCGGTCTCAAATCTCTCCGAAGATGCTGATTCTTCAAGCGACTCATGCAACAATGCCCATGCTCTGACTCGTGACTCCTCCCCGGAAGTTCAGATCCCGCCGTTGCCCCCATCATCTGGCGACATCGTTGTTCCGGAGGAATCCATCAGTTATTTGTTCTCTGTATATAATTTTTTGAGATCATTCAGCGTCTCCTTGTTCCTCAGCCCTTTTGGACTGCATGATTTTGTGGGTTCGCTCAATTGCACCATCCAAAATTCTTTATTGGATGCCATTCATGTCTCACTCTTGCGGGCTTTGGGGCGTCATCTTCAAATGCTCTCCTCTGAGGGCTCCGGGCTTGCTTCCAAGTGTTTGAGGTGTGTGGCCTTTTCCTTCTTTCTCTTGTTTCCAAGTATACTATCGTCAGTCCTTTTCCTGCTTTGAGTTAAAACTCTGAGCTTTTACGATGTTTACAGATGTTGTGATTGGGCTTTGCTCGACTTATTGACTTGGCCAGCCCTCTTACTTGAGTACCTCTATATAATGGGCTACTCAAAACATATTGGCTGTGAGAGTTTAGGTGCCATTATTTCAGACTCTGAATATTACAAGATTCCTGTGGCTTTGAAGCTTGAGATTCTACAAATATTGTGCGATGACGTCATAGATTCAGCTGAACTGAAAACCGAACTTGAGATGCGGGTAGGCTTGGAAGAGGATATAGAGTATAATACTGATGCTAACTTTCCCGAGGAGAGTGGGCCAAAGAGAAACCATTCTAAAAATTCTAAAATCACACAACAAGTTACCGATTCGTCAGATGTCGGTCACGATGGGAATAGCGACGAATGCCAACTCTGTGGAATGGATGGGACTTTGATATGCTGTGACAGCTGCCCATCGGCATATCATTCAAGATGCATTGGCCTCAGCAAAGCATATCTACCTGATGGGATGTGGTTTTGTCCAGAATGCACAGTTAACAGGCTTGGGCCAACTTCTTCCAGAATAGAAAGGGGAGCAAGAGGAGCAGAGATCTTTGGTGTTGACGTCTGTGGCCGGATGTTCCTAGGGTCGTGCAACTATTTGCTCGTGTAAGAACTATTGCTTATCATTTTACAATTATGTGCAATTTCCTTCATAGATAAATTGTGCCCTTTGAGGCATTCCCTCTCACGCCGTTTAAATAGGAGACATATGATTGGACACTACTTTGTTTCTACTTGTTCGACCTGTTTCTGATTTTTTAGATTCGTATAATTCTTGCCCTTTACATCTTGTAGATAAGTTATTTTTCATTATTTTCCAGATGTGTCTGTGTACTTCCGCATCTAATTTGAGATATTATGTACTTAATGAATGCTGTCTCATTTTGTTTTTCTGCTCATATTTTCATTTGATAATATTCTGGGTAAACATCGTCTTGCACTGTCTATCTGAAGTTCCATTTTGACTAGCTCAAGCCATGTTTGTTACTTGTCTCTTGCGGTTATACTTTTTGGTGTTCCTTTTCTCTTTGGTTGATTCCTTAGCCAGAACTTATTGTTCAACATGAATATGCTTTTGATTGCATGACTGATGCAGGATTGGGACTTCCTCAAATGCAGAGCCATTTTCTAGATATTACAATCAGGATGATGCCATGAATGTCCTTCATGTTATTTGTTCAGCATATGAAATTGCAACTACGTATGCTGATATCTGTAGAGCAATATCAGAATATTGGGATATCCCAACAGCCAACATGCAGTTTGTAAAAAATGAACTGGATAATAGTAAGGTACCTGCGTCATGTAATGCTCCACCGTCTATTTTCTCGGTTAAGAGTGGTATTTCCGAAGAAGAGTACAAGGCTAGCAAAACCATAGAGCTGAAAAATGAGTATCATGATTCCAAGATTGTAGCCCCTGGTTTGAAGTTAGTTGAACAGCCCAGAATTATAGATAAGAAGAACCATGATATGCCAAACAGTGATGTTTTCATCAAGAATGAATTGGAAGCTACAAATGAGACCTTACTATCGCTGAAAGACGAACATTGTGCATCTGGAAATACCAGATATGCTGTCCATAAGGTTTCCTCTGTTATGAACAGAATGGCGAGTGAGCAACTTGCCAATGGATCTGTTAGTACTGGCACTTCTTACTCAAATGGGTTAGAATATTCGACATGTGGCTCCTTAAATGAGAATGTGATACTTAGGGAAGATGCGGGCAGCTTGGCTTATTCAGTGAAGAATAACTCTCTTGGTCCTTATTCTGAAAGTAGATATGGCAGTCAATCAAATGGTGAGAAATGCAGAATGATAAGCTGTAAAATAAAATCGGCCTCCTTTAAACCTCAGGCTTATGTAAACCAGTATATTCATGGTGGAGTTGCTGCTTTTGCTGCTGCACATCTGGCTAATCTTACATCTGAAGAGGGTAAAGTCTCAGAGTCTCTTGTTGCCTCAAATTCCAAAAAAACAGTGGTTGCAAATATTATGCTGCAAATGAAAGCATTCTCCTTAGCAGCATTGAACTTTATCTGGCCAAGTCCTGAGAAGAAGCTAATGGAGGTCCCAAGAGAACGATGCGGTTGGTGCATTGCATGTAAAGGTGCTGCTACAAATAAAAAGGGGTGCTTTCTTAATTTAGCTGCCTTAAATGCCATTAAAGGATCTGCTAGAAATATTAGTAGCCTTCGTTCACTAAAGCCTGATGGAAGCCACATCCCCAGTGTTGCTGCTTATATAGCAAACATGGAGGAAAGTCTGCAAGGCCTGATAGTTGGTCCGTTGCTGGATGTCGAATATAAACAATGGTGGCGCAAACAGGTTCGAGATGCCACTAGCTGCAGAGCTTTGACAATCCTATTGCTTGAGGTAAGTTTTCATGACATACTTTCTACTATCTTTGAATCTGCATTCTTGACTGCTTGCTGCAAAATGATGGTGCTACTCTTTTATTCTAATTGGTGTTTAGATTTCTGCCTAAACCACTGCCTTCTGATCAAAATGGATATGTTTTGGTTGGCACTAATCCAAGGACCCTACTGTTTTTTTTTTTTTTTTTTTTTTTTTTTTTTTTTTTTTTTTTTTTTTTTTTTTGTAATGAAATTTATGCATGTTATCTAAGAACATGTATGCTAAACCTTAGACTAGTTTTTTTTTTTAAAAAAATAATTAGCAATTTCTTTGTTATTGCTATGGTGCACTGTGTCTTTTTTTGTTTTGTTTTGTTTTTTATTTCTTTTAATGTGTCCTTTTGGGTTAAAGTACAAGTCTTCTATGAATGTATATTTCAGAGGCTGAAGCATTGGCAGTTCCTTTATACACATCCATAAAAGAATCATAAGTGGTTCCTGTATTTATTTTACATATATGCAGGTCTTTTATGCATGTTCCATGTGTATATTTATAAGAAGAAGCTGAGCTAAAAAAATGTAGTAAAGGGTATTACAATGCTTACTTATGAAGTTTTTATGTAGTTTTATGTATAAGTTCAGTCTTTTTGATCAAAGTACTAGCGAGTAATTCATGCTATATTCATTGTATGGTAGACTTTACACATAAATTCATTAAGTTTGATGGAACTACTTACAAATTTACCTAAATTGGGAACAAGTATATTTTTACCATGATATTTTATTTCATTTTTTTTTCTCGTAAATTTTAGTAACATCAAGTGGAAGATCATTAACAGAAAGATAGGCACAGAAACCACTTCTCTATGCTGAAATTTTATGGAATTTATACTCTGTAGGTTGGGCTAAATTTCTTGATCTATTTTCTGTTTTTCAAAGTTCCGTGAGATCTTTTCAGCCAAAAGATGAATCTTGAATCAAAACTAGTAAAACTACCATAATCTATGCTCCGCTCGATAGGTACTGATCTATAATGAATAGGAAATTAATACCAAAAAACCACTGTTTTGACATCATGTTCTCCATTTAGCTGTAAATCAGTGTCAGAGTATATTCATACAATCTGTTTAAAACATTACGCTCTTTATATTGTCTCTATTGGAGTAATGTCTAACAGCAACTCAGTCCTCCAGTGTGACTAATATTTGATGTTTGTAACTTATGATAGCTCTGAGTTTTGCGTGATTCTGTAACCGTTTTATGCAGCTTGAAAAGAGTATATGTGGAATTACTTTCTCTGGGGACTGGTTCAAGCTGGTAGATGATTGGTCAGTCGATCTCTCCGCCACAGTTGCAGGAGAATCCCGCATTGGAGCAAGTCAAAAACGCGGTTCTGGAGGGAGGAGGGGTAGGAAACGATCTATGACTTCCGAATGTGCTGCTCTGGCTTCAGATGACGGCTGGAAGGATGTGCAGTGGTGGCGAGGGGGGAAGCTTTCAAAAATTGTTTTGCAGAAAGGGACTCTTCTCCGTTCCCTGGTTAGGAAAGCTGCTCGTCAAGGTAATATTGCTTTGTTGTGTCTCAAATTTTGCATCCTTAAACACTAGTTTTGAAGATAATGCTGATTACCGGCCACTTTATTTTCACATTAGGTGGTCTTGGGAGGATATCTGGTATTTCCTATTCTGAAAGTTCTGATTTTCCTAGAAGAAGCCGGCAATTTGCTTGGCGGGCTTCTGTGGAAATGAGCAGGAATGCTTCTCAACTTGCTCTTCAGGTTTGTCTCTGCCATTACTATCTGATAATTTGATAGTATATATTTTTTTTTTCTGACTGGATTACACCAAGTATTTCCTAAATATTGGGGTTTTCATCAGGTCAGATATCTTGATGCTCATATAAGATGGCGGGACCTTATTCCTCCAGATCAAACTGCTTTGGACGGGAAAGGATCAGATAATACTGATGCTTCTGTTTTCAGAAATGCGGTCATATGTGATAAAAAGATGATTGAAAATAAGACAGCATATGCAATTATGTTTCCCAACCAGAAACATCTTCCTGTACGTATGACAAAGAATATCCTTGAAAGGGAGAATAATGAGGATGAGAAGGTGAAACTGTGGTTTTCGGAAAACCACATACCGTTGTACTTGATAAAAGACTTTGAAGAGAAAATTGGAATGAAAGCACCACCTGGTTTGAAGGTGGTAAGCTCAAATTGCTTCCCAAAGACTCAAAGAGAGCAAATAAATGCCTACTATAAAGACATATTCGATTACCTCTTTCACAAGGGAGAGAAACCTAGCAAGTCACCTTGTATATCGTGCAAACGTGATGTTTTGCTCAGGTCCTATTCTTTTAACTGTTGGATTTTTTTTTTTCCTTTTTACTAGTCAAACCAAAAACAATTTTGAAAGCTTCTTGGAAAATGCTAACTTTTTGTTGCATGTTCTTTTCTTTGACATACCTGGATTTAGGGATGCTGTCAGATGCAGTTCTTGCCAAGGTATGGACACACTGAACCTTGAGTAATATCTCCCATATTTTCTGCTTACCCTAGTTTTATTAGTACGATCAGATTGTGAATTTTCCTTCTATCAAAAAATTAGGTGACTGTCACAAGGATTGCACGTCATATTCAGCTATTGACAAGGGAAATGATTCACGTCCCAGTTTTACTTGCAAATCATGTTGTGCTAAACTTGCTGTACTAAATGCAAATCGCAAGATGGTTCTGAACAGTCAGCTCTCTCAACCAAGGAAAGATCAACTGGTTGGAAGTACTAAGCTTGTGTTTCGGATTGGTTTGCCTCAGATTGCACAGTCGGTCGATAAGGTGCAAGTTGGACAAGAGTTGAAGTCTGTGGCTTCTGGTTCCAATTCAGAACATAAACGTAAGAACAGTGGGGCATCTATATCATATGGCCTTCTATGGAAGAAAAAGAAGAGCGATGAAGCTGGAAAAGATTTCAGGCTGGAAAATATAATTCTTAAACTTAAGGATGGAACGAGTCCTTCCATAGAACCAATTTGCTGCCTCTGCAAGAGGCCTTACTGTCCAGACCTGATGTACGTATGCTGTCAACGGTGCAAAAGTAAGTGTATAGCAAATAATTCTCATCCCACCTTGTAAGTACCTTCCTCTTTTTCATTACATTTTTCTCTTTTTTTCCTTATTTTTCTGCCCAGGTTGGTATCATGCAGATGCGCTGCAAGTTAAAGAAGCCCAAATTTTCGATTTGGTAGGGTTTAAGTGCTGCAAGTGCCGGAGGAAAGGCTCTCCAAAGTGCCCTTATGCGGAACCTCACTATAAGAAGCCAGAACCAGAACTCATGAGTAATGGAAATGCTAATCAAGCGAACAAATTTAACAACTTGGCTCACTCAACCATGCTACGTGCTCTGCCGAGCGGGGAGGTTTTGGTTATAACTGATGATGACCCTCTGCTTTCCTCTTCTGAAAGTGTTGAGCCATTTGCTGGGCAAACACCGGAAACTAAATTGCAGCTGCATACCCCCATATCAACGTCTCAAAGCCATAAAAAATTATCTGTTAGAAGGCCTCAAGTAAACTGCCCAACTGATCTTTGCAGAGGAGTAAACACCATTCAGAATGGCAGTACTTCCTCATATTTAGCTGGTTTCGAAGAATTCCTTGCAGCTGAGCAGGCAAACTCCATGGATGCTCCTGAGAATTCACCATCTCTACTTGAATGGGATTTTACACAGGTTGAGGGCTATGGAGTGGCTGTGAATGATGCAAATGATACTGCTGGTGACAACTACCAATGGAATAATTCAGAAGGTGGTAATTTTGATGATGCGGAGTATGAACCCCAGACGTATTTTTCATTTACAGAATTGTTGGCCGCAGAGGATTCCCAATTGGATAATGGATGTGATGGGCCTCTGCCAGGTTCTGAGCATCCCCAAATTGATTTTCATGAATTTGCAACCACTTTCCAGGAAGCATCTCATGGAGCAGAGGAAGTGCAGAGATTGGCATGCGGCATTTGTAAACTCCTACAGCCACCGCCTGATCGTTTCTGTGAAATTTGTGGGCTGCATATACATTCTCAGTGTTCGCCTTGGGTAGAGAGCGAGGAGCCTTCTGGGTATATAAACTGGAGGTGTGGTAATTGCCGGGATTGGCGGTAGGTTAGCATTTTCTGGATTTTGTTGTCCGACACTCTAGATACTGGCTTTTTACATGGTTGATAAACAATATGAGGAGACAAGCGGATGAGTCCAGTGGCTGATAAAAATGGACCTGGTGACCTTTTGAGAAAACAGCCCAATTTGAATAACCTGATAGCTAATTGGAAACAGTCCAGGATATGTGCTGGATTGCTGGGTGAGAACTTGTTGCGTCTACTCGGGGCCAATGCTTTGTGGTGTGGAGTTCTAATGGAGTGGATATTAAAACATGGCTGATGCTTATGCTGACTGATTTTTGATGGTAGCATCATCCGCCAAAGCTCTCTCTCTCTCTCTCTCTCTCTCTCTCTCTCTCTGTTCTTTTGTGGTGTTGGAATCATAAGGAATCATTTAGAACGTCATACTGCAATTTTTGGGAGGTGCCTGTTAGTGGTGCAATCGGACTGTATATAGGATGGGTTAAATTCGGGTTAAAGGGGAGTCCTTTTCCAAGAAAACAATTGGATTTTCTTCGACATAGTTTTGGATATGGAACGCCATATGAGTTTTAGGGTTTGATACATCTTGGGGGCCATATTTTTTTTTGCCTCGTGAAGTTGTGAGCCTGTCTTGTTTCTTTATTTTTTATTTTTTTATTATTATTACTTTTGGCAGATCATTGTTGTTATTATTATTTATCTTTAAGTGCAGGTGCTCATTGGGTATCTAAATGCAATTAGGATCATTGGATCACTATGATGTGGGCTTTGATGATTCTCATCTTTCTGGCGCTGAATTCTGTTCAAATGATCTCAGAACACGTGAGGCAGATGTAGCACAGATCAAAGGTACCTCAAATTTATTTGCGATCCTAAATTGTAATTAGGCGTAAATATACAAAAGGCCCTTTCGACAAACTACTAACTACTGTAGGCAGCGTATCTGTAAGTATTTTTCTTATTGACTGATATCATCAGTTTTTGATGGTATTCAACTGAATTGGAGCCCGCATGACCCACTACTTGGTAGCCAGTAGGCACGTCGGTCGGTAGGTAGGTAATGTCATATGTGGGCTCCGCCCGTGCCTGTCCTTGTCCTTGAATGAAGCCTGAAGGGCGTGTACTTACTGCTTACTTATGGCTGTCCCACGCACTCCCGCCTCTGCGCGTGGCCAGCGGCCACTACCGCTTCTGGTTGGTTAACGTCTCCTTGGGCGGAAACTGCGGCGCTGGTGTTCCCTCCCGACTCCTGAGTCCTGAGCACCCCCTACGATGCCCCTCCCCCGTGCCTCTGCTATATGCCTACTTCATTTGTCTCGTTACTATTTTTTTCAAATACATACTTTTATCTTTACTACCGTTTACACAAACTAGATTATTAAGATTAGTAGTAGGCTGATATTCTGGATAGTTATCAAATGCCAGGTTTTGCAATATTTTAGCCATCAGGTGTATTATAAACTACAAAGCGCCTTTCAATATTACTGGTATATTATTAAATGTATCAAATAAATTTATTATTTGAATGAATTCTTTTATGTTGTGGATAAGCTAATGCATTACCAATAAATATATATATTGGCAAATTTACCCGTATATATATATATAATTATTTATTTTTTCTATTTGCAAGTATCTTTTATCTCATTCCCAATTGTTTGAAAATTAGGATATGAGCACTGGGGAGTATAATTTTTGTCCCGTGTATACGAATTAGCATTACCTTCGCTTGATATTTTTAACCCAAAAAATTTTAGAAACAGATAAAGAAAAAAAAAAATTGAAATAGAAGGAAAAAACGATTTAGATCTTTAATACGAGGGATCAAAAGGGGATTAGTTCACTGGGAGAGAAAATTGTAGGAAAATAGTATGTATAAAATTAAAAAATCGAAATAGAATTTGTAAGTTAGTTAACACTGGGTTGAGAGTTAAATTTAAAAAATTGGGGAAAATTTTGGGAGTAAGTTAGCATTACAGTTTTAAGATAGACAGGAAGATAGTCTCAAATCGATAAGTAGGGGAGAATAGGAATAATTTGATTAGTGTAATTTGAAAATGTATTAATAAGGATCCGGTGCTTAAGGTCAAGTGTGAAGCAAAAAATAAATTAATGCACCCAACGTATACATCCACCCTATATACTATACATAATAAAAATTTTAAAATAATGATATAATCGAAACACAAATTATACACAATTTTTTAAAAAAGGAAATTGTATTAAAAACAATGTATTTTAGAAACATATAGCTTAGAAAATACGGTGTTTTAAAATACTTATGCACTCGGTTTATAGAGAGTAAGTGAGCATGAGTATATTATAGTTTGAAAAGAGAGGAGACTGGAGAGGGAGAAATAGAAATGGGTCGAAGTAGGGAGATTAGTGTGATTTTAAAATATTAGTTAGTATAAGATTGGAAATAAAGAATCGGACCATGAAGAGAAAAGATAAAAAGCAAAAAGCAAAAAAGAAAAAGAAAGACTCCTGGAGCATGGGTTAGTCGCCCGAGAGAGGAGGTGATGATTAGGTCGACGGCAAAGGACGAGATTGCGGCAAAGAGCGTCCTTTAAATCATTTGCCAAGCCAACCCTTCTTTTCTTCTCATTAATTAGGTGATGCTTTTGTGTGAAGCATCCTAATCATAATTAAGCACCATTCGCCAGGAGCCGGGCAATCTAAAGATCAATTAGTTTAGGAAAGAACCAATCTTGTGCTTTTAATTGATGAAGTATTGTTTGAGTTCTACTTCAATTTAAAGTAATTACTTTTTTATTTAAGTTATTTTGTTGTTGAAAAAATAAAAATTCAGAAATTAACACTTTTGTTGAATATATAAAATATTAAAGCATCATTTTTTTTTGCATATCAAAGCTAAAGGTTCTCAATTCGAGCTACTATGTGTAGGATTAAAAATTATGTTTTAGTTTTTTGCTATATATATATATATATATATATATATATATATATATATATATATATATATATATATATATATATATATAGTAATTTAAAACGTTTAGCCTTATCCAACATTTTATTATCGATGACTGTAATTTGTTCTCGTCTAATTTTGTACACTTAAATTAGCTTAAAGCTCTAAAAAAAACTTTTTTATATCGTCTTTTAAATATAGTAATATATATATATATATATATATATATATATATATATATATATATATATATATATATATATATAATAGTAGGAAGAATAATTAAAGAAGCTAATTATATATAGGCTTGATAAAACTGTAGTCTACAAGAACTGTAATGTCTCATTAAGTTTCAAATTCCAAACAAAGAAGTTATATGTGTGAATGGATGTAGGTTAAGAATTTTTATTTTTTTTTTCAAAAAATAGGTTATGTGAAGAGAAGTAGCTTTATTTGTAATTTCATAAATAATTTAGTGGAGCATAATTTTTTATGTTAAAAATAAAATGCTCCGACAGGGATGGATGATTAAACATCCATTTTAATTATTTCATGTGATTAGACACGGATTTTAATTAGACGTAATAGCAGAAAAAGTGATTGTAATTTGGTTTTTATCCTCATCTTTCTAAGATACTAGTTGATTATATTTTATTAATCATATATTATTATATGAATGGTTGGCAATGCACAACGGCGTAACTATGAGTTGGAAAAGTATTTTACTTAGAAACATTGTCCGTTCCGTAATGCGAGTTCAGGTTTGGAGTATCGCACTATCGCGTCGCCGGTTTGAAGTTTGAACTACTGGGATTAATTAATGAGTTAGTGCAGCAGGGACTGGAGTGAGAGGGATATAGAGAGAGAAAGGCCCTCGTCTGTTTGTTTTAAAACTTAAAAACACTCGCTCCCGCCGATAAAGCAAAAGACAAAAAAGAAAAAGAGAAAAAGCGTGACCACTGAAAGAGCTTCTCCCCATATGAATGGTACAAATATGCATCCACCGCTGATATAGTGCTAATATTTTAATCCCGACTACTTGCTCAGTCCACCGACAGGAGAGGAGAGGAGGAGGAGGAGGAGGAAGAGACCAAGGGGAGAAGGAATAGTCCTCCACCTTACCAGCAGCAGCTTGTGATGGTAACGTTTCTGCATTCCAAGTTAACAACGACTCGTCCTCTTCCGCTAGTGCCGGTGCTGCTGCTGCTGCTGGTGGTGGTGGCGGCATGGCGTCCGCCGCTGGCACTGGCGGGGCTAACGAGCGACACGGACGCTCTGACCATGTTCCGGCAGAGCAGCGACGCCCACGGCAACCTGGCGGGAAACTGGACGTCGGCGTCGAGGGATGCCTGCTTCGGGCATTGGGTGGGCGTGGGATGCTCCGGGGGGAGGGTAACGTCGCTGTCCCTCCCCTCCCTCGACCTCAGAGGGCCCCTCGACCCGCTCTCCCGCCTCGACCAGCTCCGCATCTTGGACCTCCACGGCAACCGCCTCAACGGCACCCTCCTCCTCCTCCTCCCCTCCCTCCCCAACCTCAAGCTCCTCTACCTCTTCCGCAACGAGCTCTCCGGGCCCATCCCCCCGGCCCAGCTCGCCCTCCTCACTCGCCTCCTCCGCGTCGACCTCTCCGACAACGACCTCCGCGGGCCCATCCCGGGCGCCGACGCCCTCGCCAACCTCACCCGCCTCCTCACCCTCCGCCTCCAGAACAACCTCCTCTCCGGGGCCCTCCCCGATCTCTCCGCGGCGCTGCCCCACCTCATCGACTTCAACGCCTCCAACAACCAGCTCTCCGGGAGGGTGCCCGACGGCATGCGGGCCAAGTTCGGCGCGGCCTCCTTCGTCGGGAATGCGGGCCTATGCGGGCCGACCCCTCCGCTACCGCTCTGCTCCTTCATCCCGCACGACGACCCTTCTCGGCCATCTTCTTCCAATGCCTCCTCCTCCTCCTCCTCCTCGCCTGCATCTGATCGGTCCGTGGTGCCGTCCAATCCCAGCTCGATGCCGGAAACGAACGACGGCGGTGAAGGAAAGGGGAGTAGGGGATTGAGCACCGGAGCGATTATCGGGATCGCCGTCGGGAACGCCGTGTTTCTGCTGGTGCTCCTATCCTTGCTGGCGGCATATTGCTGCTGCACCGGAGAAACTTCGGGAGAGAAGGAGCTGGACAAGAGCAGTTGCGGCGGCGCCGCCGACTTTTCCTACTGCCGTGATTTGGAAGGGAATCGGCCGTCGGGAGGAGTGGGCCGATGCAGCGACAGCGGGGAAAGCGACGGGGCGCAGAGCAAACTGGTGTTCTTCGGATCGGGAGAGAAAGCTGATGGAGCGGAGGAGGAGGAGGAGGAGGAGGAGGAGGAGGAGGAGGAGGAGAAGAAGAGTAGGAGGAGAAAATCGGGGATGAAGTTGACGAGCAACATGGATGGCGGCCAGCGCCGGTTTGAGCTGGAGGAGCTGCTGAGGGCGTCGGCGGAGATGGTGGGGAAGGGGAGCCTGGGGACGGTGTACAGGGCGGTGCTGGAGGACGGTTGCATGGTGGCCGTGAAGCGACTGAGGGATGCCAACCCCTGCGCCCGCAGGGACTTCCACAAGTACATGGACCTGATAGGCCGCCTCCGCCACCCCAACCTCGTCCGTCTCAGAGCCTACTACTACGCCAAACAGGAGAAGCTCCTCATCTACGACTTCCTCCCCAACGGCACCCTCCACGCCCGCCTCCACGGTATGTCTCCGTCAAACTCTCTTTAGTTCGGATGTATCAAATAGGGATGTTAGTCTGTCACTTTCTAGAGGTTGAGGCCATCCGTCCGTCTTACCACGCTTTTGCCGTCGAATCCCCCAACGTCTCATCTATATGTTGCATTTCTTCGTCGGCACAGGAAATCGTGGTGCGGGGCTACCGCCGCTGGATTGGACCACTAGGATCAGGCTGGTGTTGGGTGCTGCTCGGGGGCTGGCTCGCATCCACCACGAGTACCGTTCGTCTGGGATCCCCCACGGCAACGTCAAGTCCGCCAACGTCCTGCTCGACAAGAACGGCGTTGCCTGTGTTGCCGACTTTGGGCTTGCTCTGCTTCTTAGCCCGGCCCACGCCGTCGCCCGCCTCGGCAGCTACATGGCACCCGAGCAGGCCGAGTTTAAGCGGCTTTCCCAGCAGGCTGACGTCTACAGTTTCGGCGTGCTCGTCCTGGAGGTCCTCACGGGGAGGGCCCCCACCACTCAGATTCAATGCCCACCTGATGCTTCTCAAACCAAATGCAGCAGCAGCAGCAGCAGCAACAACAACAACAACAACAACAACAAGTACACCCATACGAATGCAGGCTGCGTGGTCGGGGCCAGCCTGCCGGAATGGGTGAGGTCCGTGGTGAGGGAGGAGTGGACGGCGGAGGTGTTCGACCCGGAGCTGTTGCGGTACAAGAACATAGAGGACGAGATGGTGGCGATGCTACATGTGGGGCTGGCGTGCGTGGGCCAGCAGCCGGAGCAGAGGCCCACCATGAGGGAGGTGGTGAAGATGATCGAGGACATGAGGGTGGAGCAGTCGCCGCTCCCAGAGGAGGAGCTTGAGGATGATGACCCTCGATTCTCGCTCTCCCCTTCTCTTGCAACCAACACAGATCAGGACGGAGACGCTCGCGTCAGCTATTAGTCCTAAATCTAATCCAGCAATTCCCTGTTTCTGAGAATATTTACTCCTCAACGAGTCCCTAATCTCGTCCAGTACTGATCTCTCACTCACCTGATTAATATATTATACCTTAGTCACCTGTACTTAAAATTTCTTGGAAGAGTGCATGGTTTTCTCTTCAACCTCGTCTTTGAAAGTATGAGTGTTACCTTAGACAGACGGCCAATTACCCTCGTGCTTGATGCTGCTTAAACGTTTCTCTTGAAACTAGCAACTGACTCAGAATTAAAATGTGCAAATATTACGCTTTAAATTTTGATGTTGCTCAGGAACATTACGCTATGGTTGACCATATGGCTGTTCATTGATCCCGACTAAAATTGACCATCGAGCAGCTGTTCTGTTGGTATTTGTCCGCGCGTCCGTATGGTATGCATCAGTGCATGCAAGGAGTGATAAGAATCATAACAGAAAGCCTCCTTCTGGTTTCTGTGGAATGAAGTACCTCTTTTCTCAAAGTGGGTTTTGGTTCACCGGAGAAACGAGAAAATGATTTTTTTATAATTTTTTTCTTTTAGTTTTTCGTTCGTTTAATTAAATAATAATAATATTTTTGAAATTTTATTTTCCAAATTTTAGGACAAATTAGTATTTTTATTTTTTACTTTTTTATTAGAAAAAGGAAAATACTAATTTTCTATAAAATTTTTTTAAAAAAAACCATTTTTGTTTTTGAGCTAAACAGATTGAAAGTTGATTTTTTTTTTTATTTTTTTTTTACACTTTTTAGATGAACCGAAAAGTAACAATGAACTGAAATTTTATCCGTTTGGTACTCTGTATTATTTTGCTGGATGCCTTACGACTGGGAGATGAACTGCTCTATTCTACCATCCTTCTCAGACATCAGTCATCATCTGCACTCTTCTAGCCTCTTTATACATCCATTTATAGTGTACAATTAAATGTTTTGTTTGTTTGTTTTTTTTTTTTTTTTTTTTTTTTTTTTTTTTTTTTTATCGGAATTCATAAATTTATATTTCAGAATCCACAAATTTACATTTCAGCTGCATTTCAGAAAGAGCCAGAGACCATAAGTAAATTAAAGCCCCTCCACATTATGATGAAGGTCGCGACGATAGGACACTACATTTGTCACACCAATATATTATTTGCATACTCATAAATTCATATAATACTACTGAACTGCACAACTGAACTAACTAAAAGTTCACGTTATGCATACAAACAAATTGTGTTATTTTTATTTTTTATTTTTCAATTTTCTTTTGTTATATAATGGAGGATGAACATCACTAGAAAAAAAGATTCATATTCATCCCCGAAGCTTCAGTACATACTATATAGTGCCTATAACTGGTGTCAAAGCTGGCCAACCGTTCAAGAAGACCTAGGCTCATCCATCATGGTCGTGATAAGCAAGTAGGGAGGGGAAATGAGAGGAGCTGTGCAGTCGCTGAGCATATCGGACCTATCATCCTGCGCAAGCAACCATTTCGGATAACCATCTTTTCTTTCTCTGCGTTCTAAATTTGTCCTCCTGGCTTCTGGGAACTAACCATCCGACAATAAATTATTAGTAAATTTCAAATGAACACCTATAAATTTTGGGAACCAATAAAAGAAGAAAATTACGATAGTATCCAGCACCATATCTACCCAAAGCATGCGGCCATCATGACATTGGCCCCAAACTACATTTTATGTTTTACTGGCACTCCCTAAAAACTCCCCAACCTTTAATTCTTTTAATTTAAACTGTAACTAGTAAATAAAATAAAATAATTGAAAATTCCTGCCATTAAGTTTGAATTCAACTTTCTGAATAAATACAACAAGTCACATCCGAATCATTCGGACCTTTGATTTGGGCACACGGAAGGCCCCATAACTAGATCCGCAATGGCTAGATTATTTGAGGCACCCACCACCACTGAGCCAAATTTGGAGGAAAAGGGCTTCCAACAAAATAAGGAATTAATAAAAAGAAGGAAAATACTACTTGTACACCCGTAAGGGTTGTACATCTCACACCCCCACCCATCTAAAGGTGGGGGTGTGATGAGGGGTCACTTGATGGGACCCGTAAAAAACATCGCCACCATTAAAGGGGTGGAGATGTAGGATGTATACCCCTTCGGGGTGTACATGTAGCAATCCTCTAAAAAGAACGTGTCGGAGGACTGTCAAGGGGGTGTGTGAGTTTACTTAGGCTTCGTTTGGCTGAGATATAAGAAAGAATTAGTAGCACCAGAAATAAGTATAATTTTTAAAACAATCTGAAATAATTGTAAATTTATGTTTGGTTGGATTTTAGGTTAATACCCGGTATAAGAAAAATAGTGTTTGAAAGTAATTGAATAATAAGAGGAATAGAAAGTTAATTTTTGTATTAAAATACTAAAATGCCCTTCTCCATTTAGTTTTTTTCTTTTAAAAATGAAGTTTATTAATTTTAATTTTTATAAAAATTTTAAGTGGGAGCAAAAATGTTAATTTTTAAATTTATATGAATTTTAAAAAATTTATAAAAAAATTGTATAAATTTTAAAATTAATAATTTTTTTTTTAAAAAATAAAATAAAGTTTTTAAATTTATTAAAAAGTAAAGGTAAAAAATTTAAAATTTATAAAATAAAAAAAAATTTAAAATTTTATAAATTTAAATATCTTTTAAAATTTAAAAATTTTAATTTTTAAAAAAATAATAAAGTAAAAAGACTCGTGCAAAAAAAAAAAAGAAAAAAAAAAAAGAAAAAAAAAAAAAAAAACAAACCACCAGTTCTGAGTAGTTCTGGGGTGGGGGAGGAAACAAGAGTTCCCCCTTGTTCCCCACCTTATACCTATTGTGTTTGGGTACAAAGGGAGGAATAACTCCTTTTGTATCCAAACCAAACACTAACTTAAGGATACGGTGGGGGTTCTCGTCGGAGAATAGAGAAGAGAGAGAGGTTTGGAGATGGCAAGATAAAGACTGGTTTACCGTTATAAAGACTGGCTTACCATTAAGTCGACTTATAGGGTGCTCAGCGACGAAGGATTGCGGGATTACATCGCCTCGTTTATCTAGAGGCAGTTTATGCCAACCAAAGTTAAGGTTTTTATTTGGCTCGTTCTTAAAAATCGGATACTTACGGCGGATAATTTTGAGAAGAGGGGGTGGACGGGGATTAATCGATGTGTACTTTGCGGTACACCGGTCAAGACGATCGATCATCTACTCTTGGAATGTGTTTATACACGGTTCGTGATCGGGTCAGGAGAACAGGGCGTTGGATTCGAGGTGTTAGGGGGTAGTGTTCGCGAGGTGTGGGAGAAGTGGTTGGGGGGAGGGCCCGATACAGAAAAAAGGATCGTTAACGAACTTGTCAGCGCATTGATGGGTGCTGTGAAAAATCAGGAACAAACTTATTTTTCGGTAGTCTAATACGAATCCCCTTTGTGCTGTTAGCTGGATTGGCCGGGAGTTGGCGCACTGGAGGAACCTGAGCTGATTGCTCTCCATCGCCTTTTTTTTTTTTTTTTTTTTTTTTTTGTTCGTTCGTTCTCTTGAGAGATCTAGTTGTTTCACCCATATTGCTTAGTTTATTTATCTATTGAATGAAGCAGGTAACGCACTATCTTTCACTCTCAAAAAAAAAAAAAAAAAAAGAGAAGAATATGTTAATACTAGAACAACATATGATAACCTCAGCTGGTTCTTCGCTACTCAGTCAATAAGAGAAAGCAACAGCAATTTTCATACATCTTTTCTCCCAAAACTTCACCTGGGGATGTAAAATGGGCTGGGCCGTAGGCCATTCGCCTCTGCATGGCTTCTACAGTGTCGGCTTTGGGCACGACTCAGGTACTGTAGAATTTGTGCCAGCCCAGCCCAAAGTTTTGGGCCATACTAGGTCGACCACTTTCGGCCCATCAGCTCGCTCCTTTCGACCCATTAGCCCGGCCTGGCCCGACACAACCCAGATCATGGTTGGGCCTAGCGAAGTATGACCACGGACGCAGACGGTTCTTCTGGCCAGCACGGCCCAATCCCGAATGCCTGGCTTTACCTGATAATTTATAGGATTTTTTTAAAGTTTGTCCAAATTTTTTTTTTAAAAATAAAATTTTTAAAAATTTTAATTTTAATTTTTTACCATAAAACCCCTTTAGCAGTTAAAAATTTTGTTTGCAATATATTAATTTTAATTTTTTATTTTTTTTACAAATCTTAAAATAATTAAAAATATTAAAATTATTGGGCCGGTCCGGACCAGGTCCGACTCTTCCCGGCCTGTGCTATCTAAGCCCGAGGACTGTTGGATCAAAGGCCCAAATAATTTGGCCCGGCTCCGTAAAGCCCGAATACAAAAACGAGCTGGGCCGGCCGACTCCAAGCCCATTTCGGCCTGAAAAATAAGTTGGAGAGGTGTATAGTTGATGGGTGGAGGTGTATGATGTACACCCCTTCGGGGTGTACATGTAGCATTGCTCATAGTTGAAAGGAAAATGCTATGTGTACACCCCTTTCAGGGTGTACATCATACACCCCACCCATCTAAGGGTGGGGGTGTGATGATGGATCACTCGATGTGACCCGTAAAAAATATCGCCACCATTAAAATGATGGAGGTGTATGATGTACACCCCTTCGGGGTGTACATGTAGCATTGCTCTAGTTGAAAATATAATAATTATAATTATATATATTTTATTTAATTAAATATAGTAAAAAAAACTGTAGCTATAAATATTTTATTTCGGCATATTCGGTTTAAAAATATATTTACAAATTTCTATCATTTTTATATATGATATGATAAAATTACCCTTTATGCAGATTTTTTTTTTTAAAAAAATTATTAGGAAGATAAACTAATCTTTATTTGAAATTACCCTATTCAAGTGCTACAATTAAAACTGTGGCTAATTTGAACATAATTACTACTGTACTTGAGACTTATCATCTGCAACAATTGAATTTAAATATATCAAAATAAACACTTTAAATTTGTATACAATTATACAATTATAATTACATGTAATCAAACAACTCATAAATATCAGACCCTCGACTCTCATAACATGAAAACAGAGCACGAATAGAAAAGGAGCCGTTAAAGAAGCCGCTTCCTACTGAGAATCCCGAGTAAACTAAAGTGAGGCCATAACTACGATTATTTAATGAACAATGGACATTATCCAAGGGAAAACGTCAACTGTTCCAACTTAAATCAACCATTAATCATCGCGACCTGTACACTGCACCCACCGAGAATAACAAAATTTTCTTGTGTCACAAATATCACAATTAAGACCAAATTTCGACAGAAATCCACATCAACAAGACGAGGTACAGAGAGGTGCAAACCACGAGTTCACGCTTCCCCAAAAATTGACAAACCAGACAAAGTTTTACACGACCATGGAAGGGAAAGCAGTTGACAAGAAAATTTATTTAAAGAAAAAAAATGTTAAGAGCGGTAAAAATGTTAAGAGTGGTACCAGTATGAGAACTTGCAACTTCCCAGCCATCAGAAAAGACTAACAAAGAAGAATACATCTGATTATAACACTGCATGGAAATCATCTTGTCTTATGGCAGTATTTCCATTTAATGGTAAAGCACTTAGCTGAAACTTCATCTTACTCTCTCTATCTTACAGCTGGCTAAGAAGATGGATCATCTGGTGCTCTTCCTTTATCATTCCTTTCTTTCCATCTAGCCCAAACCCACCTAAGAACCAAGAATCCTCCTAGAATATACACCTGAGAACAAGGCAAAATCAAAGTTCAAACTGAAAGAACTCCATAATTGAAAGTTTCAAATCAGCCTAAGCAGTTCTTAGGCTTCAAACCGCTAGAGATCACTCCTAGACATGTGACAGGTAAGTTTAGGCCAATGTTTCTCATACGCCCATATAATCTCCATTCCCCCTTGGGCTAGCCTTGTGTGCATATGGTTAAATATAAAAATACCGTTCTCTACTGGTTTATGTTTTTGAAAAACAATAGTTGTTTTATTTAATTTAACGCATACAAATGCATGTGTCGATGTTGGCGCATGAGCGCGCATGCGCCTGCATATGCACGTGCCAGAGATGATCACACCCCTGATCATAACGCCAAAAAGCAGCCTGTGTAAAGCCATTAGCTAAAGTCATTTATTTTAGAGGAAAGTTATCAATAATCAATATTTTATCATCATATGTTCAATATAACCAGCATAGTTTAGTTCGTCAAGTGAAAAGCACTCCTCAACATCCAAATGAATTCTCATGGTGTAATCAAGTTACATAATGCCACAGCCAATAGAATCAGAAAGAAAAATGGAAAATAAATAAAATGAACTTTGAAAGAGGGGCAATTAGTTTGATGTCATTCCAAATAACTAAAAGGATATGCAGCTTCATAAATATCCACTGCAAAACTTTTGACGCTGTCAAGACCCTGAAGTTCTAGGTGTGAAATCTCTACAGCTCGGTAGGCAGGATGTTCTGGCACACTGTTGATCACAACATTCATCCAAAATGCAGTGATGACACTACCATCAGGAATGATCCAAAGGTTGGCCTATCCGGTGGTTCAAATGCACTCCGCCTTTATAGAATCATTTTGTGTGCAGAAAATTCTATGTCCCAAGCAGTTGAGAATTCACTGCTTAGAGTTCTGCCTTACATAAGTTACCAACACCCCCACTAAAAAAAGTAAATAAAAAAAGAAGGAAAATAAAGAATGTCATAAAACAAGATGATAAAATAAAATGCATCAAGTGACCCAGAAAATCTAGATGTTCAGTCCAGCATTTATAAATGTGTTAAGCTTCATGACAGACCCAATAACAGAATAATCAATCATACTTTCATGTCAACAATTCTGTTAAATTTAAGTTTGGTGAGTTACATTTTAGAATCTCTAAAGCATAAATATGAAGATAAGCATATAAAATCAAAGAATAGCACAAGTATGAGCTCATTCATACTTATCCTTGCACAAATAGAGAACCCGGCTTATTTGGTTTGAACTTAGTAGAGCCTGCAGAGAAATTCCTGTCGTGTCCTGAGATCAGCTATTCCTTCGAGTTACACTTTGGTGGAGAATTTACTTGACAACATTACATTGCAATCTATGTGCTATTTCCTTGTAAAAGATATAAGAAAATGCCTAGCAGTATACGTATTCATCTATCTACATAGAATACATATGAATACATAGGCATGGAGATACAAACGATATGTATATGTGAATGAATGAATGGATGCGTGTGTGTATACTCATGGATGCATATAAATGTGGCATTTATGCACAATAGAAAACAACAATATGTAGCTATTGATAGCTACTGCCTGTATAACATTTGTATGCATGAGTTGGATTATAATATTTTAGTTAAATAATTTTCACTTGAATTAGCCCTCGAAATACCAACAATAGACTGCCTATTCAAAAGCTCCACATAATCGGCCACAATAATAGCAACTAAAAGATATAGTTTTGTGTGAATTAAGCAACATTCCAGCATCCAAATTATAGTCTATCCTAATTACTTTAATTTAACAAGTGTATAACACATGCAACAATACTTGGAGGCTTTCAAACTAAATTCCTATATAAAGTGGTTTATTAAATTTCTCTACTCCTTGTAGTAAATGCACAAGTAGAAAAGCAGCATAATTTATTTATGGTTAATAATGGATTTTAAGAAGGTTCAATGCTTCAAATCACAGCCAAAGACCAGGACCGCCGATTTTTCAGCCCACGAATCTGATGTAAAACATTTAATACATTTCACATGATGTGAGATAGGAGGAAACACTACACGGATCTGCTCACCTATATCTTTCACATACTCCAGAATAACATGCAAAAGTGCACAAGTTTCGGGACAGAAGCAGTCGTAATGGCAACTTCATGCTGGTTAAAAAGAAAAAGCATAGATATAGAGTCTCGACTTAGCTATAAATACATCCTGGTAGTTCCTTCTAGGGTTCCCAACCTAGTTGCGACGACCATCTCCGCCGACAAAGCAGGAAAGAACTAGCTAGGAAGGTCGCGCAAAGTTAGCTTACCTGCCACATGGTATGAGGAGTGGCGTCGTCGGCAGTGTCTTCAGCCTCGAGCTTGATGGGGGGGATGGAGCTGAGGTTTCGCCGGGCGGCATCCGGAAACGTGACCATCGCTGGAGGGCTCCTCTCTCCTCCCGCCTCCCGCACGCCTCCAACGCTTCCTTCCGCCTCCGCTCCGCCGCCCATCACTCCTCTGCGACGACCACGATCGAGGATCTCCCCGCTTCCCAATCCGATGAGCAAGCAAGCCGTCGCCGCCCTATTTTAGTAAGTTTTATTCTAGTTCTACAACCAGAAAGAAGAACAATTTATCATTGCTGGACACGTGCGACTCACGTCAGACGTTACAGGAGTGCTCTACGGTGGCTCCGTATTGATGGCCCAGTCCTGGCCCGGCCCGGTCCAGCCCGTCCATTCCATTCGAAGGCTTGCTTTTGAAAGCGAAAGCGGATTTCTCCATCCGCTTTCAAACCTATTCAGCGGGCGCCGCAATTGGTCTGGCTCCCATCACCGACCCCGATTGTTGACGAGATACCCTGCAGAAATTTATGGCCTGCACCGTACGCCGCAGTCCGCACCTATTGTTTCAATGGAAGAATCCTGAACTCACAAACTTTGTTTCAATGGAAGAATCCTGAACACACAATCTTTGATTTAGTTTTATTTATTATTTTTAAAAGCTGCATTTGGTTCAGACATGAACTATAATTATTTATTTAAATAATAAATATAAATTCAGAAATAAACAGAAATAAAAAAAAAATGTTTGAGTAGTTAGATTAGAATAGTAAAAATAAAAATATTTATAATTTTAAAATAATAACAGTTTATCTAATTAATTATTATAAAAATATTAATTAAATAATAATTTTATTTAATTAATTAATAATTATTAGATAATTCTAAACACTAATTGATAAAATAATTAACAATAATAATTTAATTAATTTTTGTTAGATAACTCTAAATATTAATTAATAAAATAATTAATAATAATAAGTATTGTTAATAAGTAATTTAATTAAGTACAAATTAATTAATTAATAATCAAATAATTAATTAATAACAAAATAGATTAGTTAAAAATATTAAATTAATTAAATAATTAATATAATAATTAAAACTATATTTACTTTAATTAAATTTTTTCTCAGAGGAGAATAAGATTGTTCCAAAAAAAAAAAAAAAAAAAAAATTGTAATGCATGAGAAACAAAGCTATTCCAAGTCTAGTTTCCGATCCAAATGCTGTCAAAGAGTCTAATATTCAACTCTATGCAATTTTACTTGTATTAAAAAAAAAAATCAACGGCAAAAAAAGAAAAAAAAGAAAGACAATTGTTTGATTATAAAAAAATAGTCCAAAAATTTTAACTGTTGATATTTTGATTTTTTAAAATATTATAAAGTACATTCAATAAATTAAAATTTTGATTTTAAAGTTTTTATACACAAATTTGTAAAGCTGTCAGCGGTGTACGAGATATATTCATACATCCGCCGCAGGCAAATTTCACGATACTCGGGCAGAATTCGAATAGGCCACGGCAAGCTTATTAGTTTATTGAAAAAAAAAGGTACATTATTTGCAGCCGCTTTCCTCTCGATCTGTGGTCGTGTTGGGAGTCGACCGAGAGAGTTTTTCTTCTCCGTTCTCCTCCTCTGCCTATCCCCGGCTCTCCGTCTCCTCCTCTTCCTCTTCCTCGAATTCCTTCAGATCCGGCCTCCGCGCGAAGGAAAAGATGCATTCTACGCATCTCCTGCTCGAAGAACCTATCAGGATGGCTTCCATCCTCGAGCCTTCCAAGCCCGTACGTTCGCTTTTTCCCCTCCGTTTATTGGATCGATTATAAATTGTCAGACCTCTTCGGTCGATCCGTGATAAGATGTTGTGTTTTTTGAACTTTGTATTAGAGGAATCGTGCCACACCTTTCTGATGATGCAGTTCTCTTATTTTTTAGATTTTCTCCTCTATTTTTATTGCTCAAAAAAAAAAAAAAAAAAAAAAAAACCTTATCTTCGCTAAGGGCTCGGGCTGCCTCCTCTTACTTAACAAACTCTGATTGTATTGCAGAGCTTCTTCCCGGCGATGACCAAGATCGTGGGTACGCTTGGTCCCAAATCACGCACGGTCGAGGTGATCTCCGCCTGCCTCAAGGCCGGAATGTCCGGTATTCTCTCCAATACGATGAAAATCTGCTTTCCTTTTCGTCCTGTCCCATAGGACTTCTCTTCTGCATATCTCCTTTCACCCTCTGATATATGTAGAGTATTCGTAAGGCTGTTTCGTATTGATGTGATCCATGATTCTGTTTCGATCCCTTGCGAATTCTAGCGTTGATTATCTGATCTTCGGCATGTTTTGTAACCCTTTTTCCTTTTTTTTTTTTTCTTCTTCTTCTTCTTCTTCTTCTTTTTGTGTGTGTGTGTGCGCGCGCTCGCTCCTGTGTGTCAGTGGCTCGCTTTGACTTCTCATGGGGAAACATTGACTACCACCAGGAAACTTTGGAAAATCTAAAGCTTGCTATCAAGACCACCAAAAAGCTGTGTGCTGTGAGTATTATCATGATCATCTGACTACTTTGCATATTCAACAATCTCTGTATAGTTTTAGCTTGATTCTCTGGAAAAGTTTATGGTGGTCACTCATTGTTTGTATTGTAATAACATTAGCACTGCTTAATCGATTTTCATCTGTAGCAGGAAATATTTTATTATTTTACTTTATTTTTTAACATGTCTCTGAATGTGCAATGTAGTGGTTATTTTTTTGTTGAGAGACTTCCTTTGGCTTTTGCTGTTTAATATGTCGTTTGATCAGCTAAAAAAGAAACTGCATATGTTGTCTCCTTTGCCAGGTAATGTTGGATACTGTAGGTCCAGAATTGCAAGTTGTAAATAAAAGCGAAAGTGCAATTTCCCTCGAGGCAGATGCATTTGTTGTTTTGACACCTGATCAAGGACAAGAAGCATCATCTAAGTTGCTCCCCATTAATTTTAGCGGGCTGTCCAAGGCAAGCAATATACATATATTACCTACTTTATATTGTTAAGTTCCAAAACAATCATTTTCTTGCTTAATATTTAGTTTCTGTTATATTTACTCGACACCTTAATTTCTTATTAAAATTGTGTATTCAAACCAAGGAATTAAGTGCCGTGGCACGGGGGCGTGCCGCTCTCCGCCTGGCACGGTACGGTATGGGCGCGCTTCCGTGCCGACACGTGGCACGCTTGCGTGCTGATGGATACGCATGACCTCACAGTAGCACGCTCTGGCACGATTTTTTTTTTTTTTTTTCCCAATAAGCTCTTATAATATTATTTTGAAATATTTAGTCAAAAAATTATGAATATTGGCTATATATAGCTTATTATACTCACCAATTAATATATTGATAACTTTTTTTGTATATAAAGTACAACTATACATTATATAAAATAGAAATAATAATATAATAATAAAATTCACAAGTATAATAAGTATTTAATCATATGTTTACTGTAAAACCATATTAAAAAAAAAAAAAAAAAAAAAAAAATCTCGGCACGCTCGTTACGGCACGGGCGATACCCATTCTGTCTCAAGCAATACCCAATGGATATAGCCGAGACGGGGGTAGATGCCCCCCGTACCGTGCCCCTATTGTAGGGGCACGGTACGTGCCGCCCCGTGCCGACACGGGCGGCACTTCAATCCCTTATTCAAACCTGTTATTAGGAGACAGGTTTTGAGCTATATCTTCTATCCTTATCAATAACAATGTACTTTTATTTGCGTTTTGGAATATTTCTATGTTTTTTCTTTTGTTTTCTCTTGTCAATGTGCAATCTCCCTACCACTTTGTTGTGGTTAGTATTGTGGCTGTCAAAATTGAACTAATGTTACTAGCTGTGCCATGCATTTCACTGATGCATAGGCAAAATCTAATTTGCGCTTTGGCTATTACGTTGCATATGATATAGATATATTCTTTGTTTTCTGCAGGCAGTGAAGCCAGGAGACACTATATTCATAGGACAATACTTGTTCACTGGTAGTGAAACTACTTCAGTTTGGTTGGAGGTAGGCGTTCTAGTACAATTTGCTGATATGTTTATATTCTTTACAGGTTGAGTTTTACTTGATGTAATAGTTATTTATGTGTTTGACTGCACTAAAGGCACGTTTGGTTTAAAAGAGGAATCAAAATCGGAAAAGGGATGAAAATGGGCTGGAATCGAAAACAGAATGATAAAAACAACAATTTGTTTGGTTCATGTAAGGAACCAGATTCGAAATCGGAATCATGTACAAATGAAATTAAAAAAAAAATCACATTTTTATTAAAATTTCAATTTGTTATTCAAATTTTTAATGAAAATTTGATTCTAAATTTTAACTTATAATTTGAACTTAAAATTTTGAATTTACAAGATCAAAGTCATAATTTAAATTTAGAATTACAAATTAAGATTTAAGAAATTAAAATTAAAATTTTAAATTCATATTTCAAATTCAAATTTGAAATAATGATTTAATCTAATGAATTTATATGATTTATTTTTGAATTTAAATAATTATTAGTGAAAAAAAGTTTTTTTTTTCAATCACTCTAGAATCAAAGTTGACTTCGACCATGAAGGTGAGAGTTACTTTTGAGGAATTCGAATCCCTCGGAATGAAAATCGGAATGCCAATCCTTTAATCCAAACTCTAACAATGGAAATGATTTATTCCAATCCCCATTCCAACTCTCAAATGCTTCAAGCCAAACATGCCCCAAATATAATATAGTGCCAACATCTTTCATCTAATTAGGCAAAGCTTCAAACCGAGTGATCCTTTTTGCCAAAAAACCAATGAACTTACTTGGAAGTAATATTAGGATAATTAATTATCTGATCTCAAAATATCTTTCTATCCTTAAGCATTTATTGTATGTTCTATTATGCTTTTTTTTAAGGCATTTACTGTACCAGGTAGCTGAACTGAAAGGGGATGATGTGGTTTGCATAATCAAGAACTCTGCAACTCTGGCTGGATCCCTATTCACGCTGCACATTTCCCAAATACACATTAACTTGCCAACACTTTCTGATTCTGACAAAGATGTAAGAGTTGTTAGTTGTTTTCGTTTTCTTTTTTTTTTCTTTTTTTTGCGTTAGAGCGCTTTTTTTTTTTTTTCTCCCTCAGATTAGAAATTTAGAACATCTTCTAAACATACAGGTTTCTCTTTGCAGTAAATCAAAAGAGTTTGTTCTATGCATTTTCTTTCATTCAGAAGCAACTTTTTTCCAATATAAACATTTTAATCTTGCAAATCAGTGTACAGAAATTTTTGGAGGTCTCCTCCTCCTCCTCCTCTCCTCTCTGTCTCTCTCTTATTTTCTTTTTCATTGCTGCCTTGCATATACATTTTCAGTGCTGTTCAAATGTGCTAAAACAGCCTTCTGGTTGATTTGGTCTGCACTCTGTACCATTTATTGTTTCAGGTTATCAACAAATGGGGTGTTCGAAATAAGATCGACTTCCTTTCATTATCTTATACCAGGCATGCAGAAGATGTTCGACATGTAAGTGCATTTTTCTGGGGAAAATATATAATTAGCACTGTGTAGTATATATACATACTTCATCAGTTGCTTATTGCATTAATTAACTTCCTGTTTTCCAATTAATATGCACTTAAAACTTTTTACTTGTTGCTTGCCATATTCTTTAATCAACATCAATTTTAACAATTGCTTTCCTGCTGCTGCAATGCAGGCACGAGAATTCCTCTCAAAGTCGGGTGATCTTCAGCAAACTCAGATATTTGCCAAAATTGAAAACATAGAGGTAAATTTCGAGGGGATCATTGTTAAGTTTAAGTTCTCATTGTCTAAGTAGCTAATCTTTCATTATTAGTTCTAAATGCCTTTTTGCTCAATTCCTTGCAGGGCTTAACGCACTTTGATGAGATATTGCAGGAAGCGGATGGCATTATTCTCTCACGAGGCAATCTGGGAATTGATCTCCCACCTGAGAAGGTTGACCACGACAACATGTAGTAAAGAATTTATCATTACAAGACTAATAGTTGCACGGTGTTGCTTTTGAAAGAATCAATTGGATTAAAGAGGAATTTCTTAAGTTAAAGGTAGTTAAGAACCTGATTAGAAAATGACCGCAGAATGCTATCTAAAATGGAGTTAAAATTGGTTGCCTTCAACAGTTATTGACTTGATAATTATCAGCGTCTTACATCTTCACTCAAAAGCTATAGAGAATTTGGCCTTACTAACGTCATTTCAATTTTGAATATGTAGGGTGTTCCCATGCGGCCAATGTGTTATAGGTTTTGAACATATAAATGGTTAGGTAGCAACTATATGTGTGTTCAACTGGGAGCTATTTTAAATTGTCTCAAGCTGAATTTTAGTTGTAGTTACTGGATATTTATGTGCTTGTCATTATAGATTTCTTGCTAAAAAATTTCATAAACATTTTTACTAATTTATGGACAAATGTTTTCACCGTATGATGTGTAGAAAATTTTTATACATACAAATGATTTTGATCTTTTTATATGCTGATAACTGCATACTGAACCGAGTTAAAATGCACATGGAAATGGAAGCTTTTTGATATGAACATGGAAGTAATTTTCTCATATTTTAAGATTATTTCCATCTAAGATCCCTTTTTAATCTTTATTTGCAAATGGTGGTATATATGGATGAAATCCTTGTTTTGAGATTTGGTGTTGTATAGCTTTAGGGATCAAGAATATTGCTATAGTCGTGAACAAAAGAAAAGCAGGAAATAGAGACTTCAGAACTTTTCTGTAGACTTTTGATTATATTATAATCCCTCTTACTGATTTTTAATCCTCATGTGCTATTGTAGGTGTTTCTATTTCAAAAGGCTGCTGTCTATAAGTGTAACATGGCTGGAAAACCTGCCGTCATTACTCGTGTGGTGGACAGTATGACTGACAATCTCAGGCCTACTCGTGCTGAGGCAACAGATGTTGCTAATGCAGTTCTTGATGGTATACTCTGTTCCTAGTGTACATTGATTACCCCAATGGATTGTCCTGATGACTACAATGAAAATGAAGAATAATTCTAGCATTATCTAAACTTTATCTCTGTGTAAACTTAATGGAGCTTGTGTGCCCCTGATGTTTAAGTGTTATGCTGGTTCAGGTACTGATGCGATTCTTTTGGGCGCTGAGACTCTCAGAGGATTATATCCTGTGGAGACTATTTCAACCGTGGGCAAAATTTGTGCAGAGGTTGGTATTTTACATTTTTTTCTGATATCGCAGCATCCTTGATGTTTTTTGTCTTCTTTTTTTTTAAAAAAAATGACCTTGAGGCAGTTTCAGCGAAAAAATGGGAAATTTTCTCCTGTATAGAAGATTTCACTGTAGGACTCCAATAGAGAAGATTGGATTAGATCAATTTAGTTGTTTGGAGGCACACCTAGTTAATATTGACAGGAAGAAATGTATTTCTTGCATTTGAACTCTCAAGTAGTTTTTTTTTCATGTTTCAACCTGCCTTTTGAGGTAATATTCTTGATGGTTACATCACTTTTTAAGATACGAAGACTTTATTTTATTTTAGAAACCTCCTTTTCCTGTTGCCTCTTTCTAAGGTTTGACTGGTTGGCTAAGAGGCAGACTGGTAAGCTATCATACAAGCTAAAAAACTGTTCTGATTTCTTTTCACCACTGTTATGACCTTGATGCTGTAACATCTGCTTTAACCTTTACTTTTAACAAATTTCAATTACTCATGGTGGCATTCATTATTTTCAGGACTACGCGCATAAACATACACAATTGTCTCTGCTTAATTTGGCTGATCACTCATGAAAAAATTGCTTTTGCAGGCAGAGAAGGTTTTTAACCAAGATCTGTACTTTAAAAAAACAGTGAAATATGTTGGAGAACCCATGTCACACTTGGAATCTATTGCTTCATCCGCTGTAAGCCTTTTTTTCCTTTCATAGGCCAAGCTCAACTCACATCTCTTTAGATGAAAGTCTTCTCAGTATACGTAGAAAGTACATGTGAAATTGAGTTTTTGTTTTTCTTTTCCTTAGAAATGAATGCTCTAATTGCACCTTGTGTTTCTATATAGGTGCGTGCTGCTATTAAGGTCAAAGCCTCTGTTATTATTTGTTTCACTTCGTCTGGAAGGGCTGCAAGGTACTTGTCCCAATCAAATGCAGATTGCATGTAGATTCGTCCTTCATTAGTTTCTAGATGCAGATTGTTGTTCTGTCCATTGCTTCTATTACACACCTCGTTTTATATTTATGATGCAGATTAATTGCCAAGTATAGGCCAACTATGCCGGTATTGTCTGTTGTCATCCCTCGGCTCAAAACAAACCAGCTGCGATGGAGTTTCACTGGCGCTTTTGAAGTATGTGCACCATCTTTTTTCTGTTTTTGCTCATGCAATCTTTCTCAATGTCTCACTACATTGTGAGGGTAGAAACCATAGTTTTAAAAGGCACAAGGCTCACCGAGGGGCAAAAGCTTCTAGAGCCTTGGTAGAAGGCGCAAGGCACGCATTATGCACGCTGGATGCATGCCCAGTGATTACACAAATCCTCTCTAAACATGTCCTTGTTTCCTTCTATACAACTGATACAAACATAATAACGATTTGCTTTCTCAATTTAGGATCCTAGATATCATATCCTATTGCTGTTAAGCCTGCATTGGTTTGTTCCAGTTGCCACCCATTGGTGGGAGTGCTTAAAATCATACGTCATGCCTTCTAGTTGGATCAGAATGTGTTTGCTTTAAACTGCATTTGAATTTTGTAGTTGCATTAGAGTGTGGCATGCTCATTCTTTGTTTGGCAAGTTAAATATCACTTTGAACATATGTTTAGATTATTGTAATATCTTATTCTATCAGTCCTCTTCCTTATGTAACATGTTCTTGGTGCTTAAAGTTTCTGTCATGCCCGAATGAACATTGATCAGAACTTGTGAAATATGCAGGCCAGACAATCACTCATTGTTAGAGGCCTCTTTCCGATGCTTGCTGATCCTCGACATCCTGTAAGTCATATTTTTTTACTTTTTACTTGCACATGCTGGCACATAGACCTGCATGCATTGCAACACAAGCTCACTATGTTACATGCTCCACCTAAGAGGTTCATAGGGCAAATGTGTATTCTCTAGTTCACTTTAGGGGCCGTTTGTTTGAGGTAAGTGAGAACAATGAGGTTAACTTTCGGGTTAAGCCAACCGTTCTGATTGTTTTGTTCGGGGTAAGTGGGTAGAAACAGCAAAATTGAGTTTCATTAGAGCCTCACTTTTCCTAAATTGAGTTAGCTTCTTGGGGCAGTGAAATAACTTATGCCGCATTTTTTATTCAGGAAAAGAGGGAACCAAAAGGCGTCATGCTGTCTTTCTGCCATTAATTTTCTGTTAACCTAACAACTGTGGAGAAGTTTCACCTGAATTTATTTCCACCTGAACTGCCTCCCTAAACTTAAATTTCGGCAAATCAAATGGACCCTTTACTGGCCTTTTGAGTGGGATCACATCCTCACTTGTTTTTTTGGGAGTAATTGGATAAGCAAATCTTACTTCCTTTTAATAGGAATAAGGCAGATTAGTATCTCTTGAGGTTCATACCTAATATTATCATATTGGTGTCCAAGCGATACAAATCTTGTTTGATGTGTAGGATTTGGGGTTACACCCTTCTCTTTGCCCAATTAAAAATATGCCCATAGGTATTATTCATCTATGTTGATTTTGATGGCTCAATAGGTTATAGTGCATTCTTGCCCTGCTTCTTTTGTTGATTCCCAAGTGCTGTTTTATTCGCTGTAGGGAAGAGATAGTTGTGCATAGGACCTTTCCTTTTTATTAGGACTAAGTTATGGTTAGTGCACTGTGATTTTGCCTGATTTCAAGTTGGTGCTTTACGGTTTCATTTGTATCACTTTGGTGTATCATGGTGTACCATGGCTAAACCACTGGGCCTCTGGAGAACGACAGAATCGAGGTGCTCGTGATCCTCTCATGCGTATTTCTAACACAAGTGTATTAGGGTTCCTCACAGAAAACATGAATAGTAATCTTGGTATACTAATGTAATACAAATGAAGCCACAGGGTGCCTATGTGAAATCGAGTTAAACCATAGGGCCCGTATCTGAAGTTTTTTCTTTTGTTTAATCATATTTCAATTATTGCTTATTTACTACCTTTTAAGTGGTCACCATAAAGTAGTTCATCAAATACCTTTCGATCCGTATGCTGTTCTTCTATTGTATCGTTCTGTACAAAACCCATATAATGGCACCACACTGCCAATACTTTGGTAATTTGGTACCCTAGAACCAACCAATTGATAGGAGGTTTGTACCCTGTGTGGCGCTTAATCTGGGTTTGTACCTCCAGCCTCTTGTTTAATACAGTAGGTTCTTGTTGGGTTATACGGGGTTTGGGACCTGCTGGCGAGTTGGAAAAAGAAGATATTGGCACAATGGCTGTGAGTTTGAGCTTCATAGTTGCAAATGAAATGCCACCGTAGTTAGATTATAGTTAAAAACTGAGGGAGGGGTGATAGATAAATGTTTTCCTTGGACAATAGGGTATACCCTGTTCAGAGAATGATGATACACTGTTATCTTTTTAATTTAAATTTTCAGCTTTCTTCCATGTATGGGTTTCATTATATGTTTATTCTAGCTTGACTCCTTCGGAAGTAGTGAATACTTGATTATGCATTTTAATTGAGGCTATCTACTTTCTAACAACTAGAGAAAAGCTCCCTTGTTCTTTTTTCTGTCCAGCTTGTATGATATTATGTAAATTTCTTCTAATTTAATATTTCTGCCTGATGAACTCTTCTGGGGTTTTAGGCTGAGTCAACCAGTGCAACCAATGAGTCAGTTTTGAAGGTTGCTCTCGATCATGGCAAGTCTTCTGGCGTGATAAAGTCCCATGATCGTGTTGTTGTTTGCCAGAAAGTTGGGGATGCTTCAGTTGTCAAGATTATTGAGTTAGAGGATTAAATGCAGCTTCTATGTTACAAATCCTATTTCTCATACTGTGTTCACGTTCAGTGCCAGCTTCTTTAAAATCTATCAATTATTTATGCTAGTGTGTGGAGTTTGCTCCGGTCGAGCTATCGTCTTTTGGAATGTTTGCTTATGGAGTTTGGTCAGAAACTCCAAACTGGATATTTACTCAGTTCGTATGTATGGCATCCTATTTTGTTTTTCAGTTATAGCACTGTAGGCAAATACAGCCACAGAAAGTTCAAACTATGCCTGTAATTGCTTTAATAATTCTCTGCTGTGTTAGACATGTTGGTCAGCCATATTAGCACTATTTAAGTATGGTAACATAAATATGCAACACTTATTAGAACCTTGCATTATTCATAAATCTTTTTATTTACTTTCCGATTCTTACTAGTTTGATAGGCATAAGGGTTTTATATGAGTTGATTGTAGCATATCAAGGTGTATTCTCCTTTCTCTGTAAATGATGTATATAGACATTTAGATGAAAATTTGCTGCCTAGGTGAGCCATGTTGAAAAGATGAGAGGATCGAATATATCTATTTTGCATTTGATTTATTGGTTTTGTAGGTGAGGATTTGTTGGTTATATATGTGAATCTAGAGGCGTCGCAAGTATGCCTTTTACATAGTTCCTTACTGTGAAATATCCCTGAGTCGTGCATGTTGAGAATTAGAATTTTGAGAAATATAGCATCAAAGTAAATCTATTGGTGGTGTTTTCGTTGTCGAAGCAATGCATAATGCATAATGCATAATGCATAGTGCATGTATCAGCAATGGGAGCAACCGGTTGCTTGGTGTTCTCAACTTCCTCTAGGCGCAATCCGCCCCCTAGTAATCCAAAATTTAATTATAATCATTTGTTTATCATTTACAGATGCTAAGCAACCTTGTTCTCACCTCTTTTTTTTGTTTTTCTTTTTTTTTTTTTTAAATTAAAAAATTTTAAATTTTGAGATATTTAAATTTATAAAGTTTAACATTTTTTTTTTATTTTATAAATTATAAAAATTTTAACTTTATTTTTTAATAAATCTAAAAATTTATTTTTTTATATTTTTTTTATATTTTATTAATTTTAAAATTTTAAGATTTATATAAATTTAAAAATTAAAATTTTTTGCTTCTCACTTTTGTAATTTTTTCAGTCAATTTAAATTAAAATTAAAATTTTTAATATTTATAAATTTTAATTTTAGAAAATTTTTAAATTTTATATTTTTAAAATTTTTAACTTTAATTTTTAATAAATTTAAAAATTTATATTAATTTTAAAATTTATACAAATTTTTAAAACTTTAACTTTAATTTTTAATAAATTAAAAAAATTAAAATTTTAAAATTTATACCAATTTTTATATACAAAATGTTGAATTTTAAAAAATTTATAAAGTTTCAAAATTTAAAAAAAAATTAAATTTTTTTTATATACAATAAAATATAAATTTTAATAAATTTTTTTAAAATCATACAAAAAAAAATTATTTTAAAAAATTATTATGGTTGAGAATAATTTTGTTATTTTATATAATTACTACTCTTTATTTTTTTTATTTTTTATTATCTTATATTTGATACTAATATAATATCCAACCAAATATATTTTTATAATATTTCTAATTAATTTTCATATTTATATTTATTTATGAAATAATTAATTTTTTTTTATTTTACAACCAACTGAAGTCTCTAAGTATAGAAATAAATTAAGTCATAAATAAAAGCAACTAAGCTTCTAATTAGTTGAAACGAACAATGCTACATGTATATTTCAAAGGGATGTATATCTCACGTTCTCACTATTTAAGGATGAGGGTATGATGAGAAGTCACTTCACATTTTAAAGGGATATACATGTCACATCCTCATTATTTAAGAATGGAAGTATAATGTGAGGTCACTTGAAGTGACCTTTAAAAAACACGTTCATTCTTAGATGAATGGAAATATAGAATGTACCCTTTGGTATGTATATATATAGTATTTTTCAAGCGATTAAAGTAGGAATGATTGTTCCTTGCCGGACACTATTTAAAGTGTCTTATTATATTATGTCCGTTCACCAGCTATAGGCAGTTTCGTTTATGGCTATGTAACTGACTAATCCTATCAAATAATAAAATAACAGTAGTAGTAATAATAATAGAAAAAATATTATTTTATATATTTTAAATAAAATATATATTTTATATTCAGTCTATCTTAAAATAAAATAAATTTTATCACTTATTTCGAAATATCTAGTAAATTAAATTTTATCGAATAAAATATATATCTTATCTTCCAAATGATAATAATAATAATATACTATTTAGTTAAAAATATCTGTTTTGTATGACTTTTTGTATTAGTAAAGAAGGCAAGAATAGCCGATTGAGAAATGGAATAGCGTGAAGTGGGGGCGGTGCTGCGGATAACGTCTCGTTTCCTCGGAAGCTTTAGCATTGGAGGGAAGCAGCAGGGCCTCTCGCAGTCGTACATGGCGACTGTGGGATTCAGACTTGCACTCCCCCCAGGCGGTAGAGGCGGAGGAGCTGCAAAGTGCATCTCCCCGTCGTCGGTCTCCACGGCATCCCGTTTCCCGCGCTCCCTCTCACTCCCCCTCACACGATTCCCTCCCAGGACCCGAAGGCACCGCCGGCCCTCCGCACCGCCGCCGCGCTCCTCCATCTCGGAGAAAAGGCCCTTGAGTGCGGCAGAAGAGGAGGAGGAGGAGGAGGAGGAGGAGGATCAGGAGCAGGACGTGGACCCGTGCGCGGAGGTGCGGTACCTGGACCCGGAGGCGGACGGCGGAAGCATACGGGAGTGGGAGCTGGACTTCTGCTCGCGGCCCATCCTTGACGAGCGGGGCAAGAAGGTGTGGGAGCTCGTGGTATGCGACCGTACCCTGTCCCTGCAGTACACCCGTTACTTCCCCAACAACGTCATCAACAGCGTCACCCTCAAGGATGCCATCGCCTCCGTCGCCACCACGTTGGGCGTCCCCTTGCCCGACAAGATCCGCTTCTTCAGGTCCCGCTGCCTGCTCTCTCTCTCTCTCTCTCTCTCTCTCTGCCACCCCTGTCAATCATCTTCCTCTTTGCCTCTGCTAATTGTTTGGAACATTATAAGCTCATGGTACATCTGGTTTTGCTATTAGGTCGCAGATGGTGACGATTATTACAAAAGCCTGTAACGAGCTGGGCATCAAACCAATTCCCAGTAAACGGGTATCCTACTACCGTGAAATTACCCCTTGTTTTGAGTCTGTTGTCCATCCGGGATGCAATTGCTCAGATGCACAACTAATCTTACTCTATTACTACCGTGCAATTTTATGTTGCTCGCATAATCTGTTCCGTGCTAACTTACATATAGGATTACGATGCAAGTTCCAATTTTCTCGGACAAATATGATACAATCACTGGAACTGATCTTAATACGCCTGTTTATCAAATTGATGCAAGACCAACACTTGAGAATGTAGTAGATTGATTTACGGTGGAACCAAAATTTACTTTTACTTTCAAGAGGGGTGCAATAAATATTGAAGAAATTTCAAAATATGTTACATGCATGTGCTCTATATGCATAACATAAGTAGGCACTTTGATTGTTGCATAAGTTTTTCTATTTTATATATGTTACTGTTGAAACAACTAGCAACTAAGCTTGGGTACGTTGGTTGTCAAGTGCTCTTATTAAGAGACTCCTTTGATCAAATGATCGAAACCAAGTAGCGGCGCATGTAGGAAAAATTTCAATTTCTTACACTAGATTTTACATATGCTAAATAGAAGTGTAGTCTTTTTTTTTTCTAGATTTAAGGGGGGTACGTGCCCTTCCATGGATCTACTTAGATCCACCCCTGCTTGTAAACTAACTATGAACAAGCAGCAAGTAAGAAGAACAGTTATAGTAGAAGCAGATGGAAGGAGGAGTGGCAGTTAGTTGCATAAGAAGAAAAATAGAGAAAAAGAAACAGCGAGGGGTGGTCAAATTTATTGATAAGTTTCGATTAAAATGATTAGAATCGGTGAAGATTGGAATTGTGAAATTTCCTTTTTAGCTTCTTTTCATTCTTAAAATCCCTCGAATTTTGCCATGGTTTCCTAAGTCTTAATATGCTTACTGTATCATTTTGGCAGCGATGCCTACACCTTTGTTTCTCCTCTTTGGATCAACGATGTCTGTTTTGCCTAGCTTATTTCAAGAAACTTTGTTGTTGTATTGATCATCTTTTTCTGGTCTTAGTGTATATCACTGTTTCTATGGCTAGAAGAGCGGTACGAGGTTGTGTACAGCAGGCATCCTGGTTTCCAACAAAGATCAAAGCCACTTTTATCATTAGACAATCCATTCCCCATGAATCTTCCTGAAAACCTCTTTGGAGACAGATGGGCTTTTGTCCAGTTGCCTTTCTCAGGTATTTGCATTAACTTCATTTAAGCGAAATTTCCCATGCAGCTTTCATGAACACGTTTTTTCTTGAATTTCGTTTAGTTCATTTCTTCTAGGCATTTATTTTGGGTCACTATGAGTGTTCTTTTGCATAGAAATAACTCTCCAAGCTCTTAGAATGTTAATAGTCAAGTAAATAGCGAACATGCCATGAATATCGAGTCAGTAAAGATATAGGAATTTAGGAAGTTACACCAAAGAGATACGACTTTGGGCTATGGTTAGCTCAGCTCCAATAAAAAACCACGGTATGGTATGACATAGACCTCACTAATCTGGCTTGAAGATTGAAAATTTATATCATATTTCTACTATCCTTAGCTACCAAAAGGAGGAAATTATGTTTTTTGATCTCAAGTAAGTTTATTGGCTTTTACTCTTTCTAAACCTTGTCCGGCCATTGTTCCTCTCACACTTAGCATTTTTTCCATTAATTGGACCTTACTTGAATCTCACTTTTAGAAACTCTTAAGTTGCAGCTACCTGCTTACCTCCTTTTGTTTGTATATTCCTGTAAATACAAGAATAGATGGCTAACTTCGTATCATCTTGATTGGTCATAATATTTATGAGTCTGCATCTGTCCTGCCTCAGGTCATAATATTTAACCTGAAATTCAAGCACATAACTGATTTTTTTACCTGCAATATGTTTCACTGTACTGATGGCATTAACACTGACTTTTTACCTGTAATATGTTTCACTGCACTTATGGCATTAACACATAGTTTTTTCCTTACATGTTGGCCATTTTTCTGCGAACTTGCACCCACCTACACCCACCGCCGCCCCCCGCCCCCCCCCCCCCTGGGTGGGTCTTGCATCTTCTCCATGAAACAAGAAAATTCATACAAATTTTCCTTATCTTTGCTGCAAATTACGACATTTGGTTTCTCGTGTTTGTGCGCAAAATGTAGATATATAATACTTCTAGATAAAATATACGAAAGAGAAATGAAAATACAGAGGCTTTTATTTTTCAGTCTCTTGTATAGGAATATCTTGATTGATGTAATCAACGGGTTTACAAGAAGTACAGCTTTTGTTTAAAATTGGCAATGACATTCCGTGGAACATCTGTTAAATTTATTCACACAAACATCAGACATGAAATTTTGACTGTATCTGTTTGCTTTTCTTCTTTGGCATTATAGTCTTTCAATTGCGCAAAATGCAAGACACAGAACACTTATAGAAAATAAGACACTTTATTGATCAGCCTTCTTGTGTGGGAATATCTTGTTTGCAAGGAGAGGCGCAGTTTTTCTTTATCTCAGTAAGAACATTTGATGGAACAATTTCATTTATTCACACAACCATCACAAGTGAAATCTTGACTTCGTCTGCTTACTCATGCTTTATGACTTTGTGATTTTCAGCTATTAAGGAGGAGGTCTCATCATTAGGTTCAAGGTATGCCTTTGGTGGAAGTCTAGATTTAGATCTTCTGGGTTTTGAATTTGAGAACAAAGCGTTAGTCCCTGGACTTGCTGTTGCATCATCACGAGCTAAACCTCTTGCCGGTACTTTTTCACTCTATCCATTTTAAGCATTTGTGAGATATGCCAATGTGGTATTTTAATCATTATTGTGATAGTCTAGATCTCATGAACTTATTTAAATCTTCACTTCAGTCACCATCTCAGTCAAATTTAAAAATTAAGGAAATCGAAATAATTTTGTGTCCCAAGCCGGGATGAAAAAAGTGGAGGTTGCATTATGTTGACACGTGCATTAACTCAATTAAAAAAAATACCGATCGCTAATGCAAAGAAGAAAAATAATTAGGGTTTTCGGTTTTCCTTAATGCATTAGGATGACTATGTTGGAGCTTTTATTGACTGCAGTCCGGTGCATTCTGAAATTAGTATGCACCTCTGGGCCAAACAGGTCCCTTATATGCATTAAGTATACGGATATGCATGCTATGACGATTAGATGAAGCATGTATATCTTTTGTTTTAGAAGAGACTAAATTTGTTGATAAGAAAGCAAGGATGATACAGATTGCAAGTCATGTGCTTTGTAATCCAAGTATATTATTTTTTTGTAAAATCAGTGCTATCATATGAAGCAATAATGCAATTACTAAAATCAAAGAGATTGGACGGTGTTATCAGGAAGCAATTCTAGGATCAACTGAATGAGTTGGTGTGAATACTATTGGAAAGAAATTGTTGAAGTAAGGTGGGAATGCATAGAAAGGTCATTGTTTTTTGCATTCCGTCTATAAAGTTGACCTTGCAGTTGTAAATGGTAACATTATGTATGAAATGCTGTATAGTTGCTGGGTCATGAAACATTTGAAAGCTCTATAAAGCCCAATTCTCTCTATATAATCCAATTCTTTCAGTAGTTTTCTTGCTGTATTTATGAGCTGTGCCAAAGAAAAGGTTCTCTTTTTGTTTACCTAATAACTTTGCCATGATTACCAGCTTGGATGAATGGTCTGGAGGTTTTTTCCATAGAAGTAGACACAGACCGGGGTTGCCTGATTTTATCGGTGGGAGTTTCTACTCGGTATATCTATGCCACCTACGAGAAAAGTGCTAGAACAACTCAGGAAGCAGAAGCGTGGGAAGCAGCGAAGAAGGCATGCGGAGGTCTGCATTTCCTTGCAATACAAGAGAGCCTAGATTCAGAAGACTGCTTTGGGTTTTGGCTCCTCTTGGACTTGCCTCCTCCACCAGTCTGATTTTTGTATTTGACGCCAGTCTTGATTCATCAATTTTACAGCCATAAGGTCGAGATCTGAACAATGCAGAAAGTAAAACCGATGAAATGCGGCTTCTTCAACAATATGCTTAGCATTTGTACATATTCCTTTCGGTAAATAACTTTCTTGTGAAGCTCGACTGTAATGTGTCACGGTGTCGTCCTGGTTGCGGCCTCAAAAGTGGCCAAAATGATACAAAACGAAATTTCACAGTGACAACCTAACTCTCCACTTCGTTTTTAAGTAATTAATTTAGAAAAGGCAAAGTTGTATTTAGCAATTTGAACATTTCTTGATAATTTCAAACTTTATTGCAATCCTTCAGTAAAATTCATGTAAAAGATTACGAAAGATAAAATAATGACCCTGACTTAATCAATTTGGTACTAGATTTTAAGTCCAAAGTTAGGAAAGGCATAAGTTAAAGAAATACTTTAGTATTTTTTTTTATAAATAATAATAAAATTCTTAACCGTTGGTTGATAAAGGATAAAAATATAATTTTATTTATTAATAGGATAATAGATAACTTCATAAAAAGAGTATTTTCGTAATTAAATATTATAAAATAAAAAAATATATTAATTAAAATACCTTTTATTGATTTCGTCATTAATTTTGCAATAATTTAAGAAGTTTAATTTAAAAAAATTTGAATTACAATTTATGCATTAATTTTAAAAAATTTAGAATTAGAATTTATGTATTAATTTAAAGAGATTTGGAATTTAGTTATTAATTTAAAAAGTTTAATTTAAACTATTTTAAAATTATAATTTATGCATTAATTTTAAAAAAATTAGAATTACAATTTAAACATTAGTTTATGGAGTATTAGAATTATAATTTAGTCATTAATTTATATCAATATTTTAAAAAAAATTTGAACGTAGGTTTATAATTAAATTCAAATATTTAATATGTATAAAGAATTTTAGAATTTCTCTAATTTAGAAATTAATTTTGTATCACTATTCTAAAAAATTTAAAAATGAATAAATTTTTAAATTCAACATATAATGAAAGTTTTGATTCATATACTTTTTACAAATTTAGACATTAATTTTGCACTAATTATAGAATAATTAATACGTATTTTAAAAAATAGATGAAGTTATAAGTAATTTAAAAATATATAAATCATATCATAATTTATTTATATAATTTAAATTTAATTTTTTAATTTTTAAATTAAAATTTGAGTTTAAATTGTGGTATAAATATAGTTTTGCATATTAAATTTGAATTAACAATTTAAAATTTTAATTAAAGTGGATTAAAATTAAACTAGAAACTATATTTATATATATGAATAAAAATTAAAATATAATTTTAATTTTTAATCTATACAATTTTTGATTTGACATATCTATTTTAAAATTAATTTATTCATCAAGGGTTTAGGGTTTAGGGTTTTAGGGTTTAGGGTTTAGGGGTTTAGGGTTTAGGGGTTTTAGGGTTTAGGGTTTAGGGTTTTAGGGTTTTAGGGTTTAGGGTTTAGGGTTTAGCGTTTAGGGTTTAGGATTTTAGGGTTTAGGGTTTAGGGTTTAGGGTTTAGGGTTTTATGGTTTAGGGTTTAGGATTTATGGTTTAGGGTCATCCTTTGGTAATCGTGACCTCAAATTTATTTAGCAAACAACCCATAAAATAAATATTTAGGGTTTAGGGTTTAGGGTTTTAGGGTTTAGGGTTTATGGTTTTAGGGTTTAGGGTTTAGGGTTTAGGGTTTTAGGGTTGAGGGTTTAGGGTTGAGGGTTTAGGGTTGAGGGTTGAGGGTTGAGGGTTGAGGGTTTAGGGTTTAGGGTTTAGGGTTTAGGGTTTTAGGGTTTAGGGTTTAGGGTTGTTTAGGGTTTAGGGTTTAGAGTTTAGGGTTTAGGGTTTTAGGGTTTAGGGTTTAGGGTTTAGGGTTTTTAGGGTTTAGGGTTTAGGGTTTAGGGTTTGAGGGTTGAGGGTTGAGGGTTGAGGGTTGAGGGTTGAGGGTTTAGGGTTTAGGGTTTTAGGGTTTAGGGTTTAGGGTTTAGGGTTTAGGGTTGGCTTGATCATTAAGGACAAAAGGTCGCGCGACGGTACCGGTCCTGCTGAGTACTCGCGCTCATCGATTTCCCCCCCCCCCCCCCCCCCCCCCCCCGGTTTGACCCTTCCTGCTCACAATATCTGCTACTACACTTGCTTTTCCGGGGTGATACTGAATGGACAAGCCGAGTCCTTCAGCAACTCCAACCAATGCCTCTGCCGCAAAAACAAAACCTTATATGTGAACAAAACTTAAGACTCTGGCGATCCGAAAACACATTACGATGAACTCCAAGAAAAGGTGATGTCTCCCAAAGCTTTAAAACGAGGGCGACTGCTGCCCGTTCCTGATCGTGTGTCGGGTAGTTCCGCTCATATTCTCTGCGATTCCCGTTGTTGAAACTGTGTGCCCCAAAAAGCCCACTTCGCGAAGTCAGAACTCACGTTTCTTAAACTTAGCAAACAGCCTCTGGTCCCTGAGAGTCCGGAGAAAAATATGCAAGTGCCCCTCGTAGTTGATCGAAGCGGTCATCAATCCCGAACTTGTTCTTCACTGTAACCTTGTTTATCTCCCGGTAGTCGTTGCGTAGACGTAGGCTTCCGTTCTTCTTTCGCCCGAAGAGCACGGGTGCGCCCCAAGGCGACACACTCGGTCTGATGAACCCTTAAAGGTCCAAAACAACTAACCCGACGATAAGGAAAACAAACCACACTAACGCCCTCACAAGGCTCCAAGAGGTGCCAACAAAACAGGTTGGGTTACTAACCACTCGAAAATTTCTCCCCTGAAAACAACGACCTCACCTGTCACCAACACGGACCGCTCCCCTCTGTCACCAACACGGGCCACTTCCACCCGTCACCAACACGGGCCACAAGCTCGGAGCATAACCACCATCCCGGACCACCCGTTCCGACTGTCCGTCCTACCGACGCGACGGTCAAGACTAACGTTAGGTTTCAGCTCTAAGACCTACCACAAGGTCTACCCCGCCGAACGAGCTGCGTACAGGCCTCCTAGCCGAAAGTGACCAGTGACAAAACTCTGAGTAGTCGCCAGATTCCCCTTGACTCACACCTGCCCCAAAAGATCAACAATCCAAAACGCTCCCAAACTAAGCCTCAAAGCTATGCCTTAGTCATGGGAAGCTGGCGACGAAACCCACAAGGTAAGGTCCTACCTCCGTCCTGGCACCGACGGGGTGCGACACTCTAAGTAACCACTAGCTCTCGGTCCCAATCCGTTGCCCCTCCAAGTACCGGGCACCGAATCGAGCGGTAAACCTCCAGACCAACCGCGACACTCCCAACTAGGAGAAAATCTAAGCTCTAGGTCCGCTCAACAAAGACCTCCAGGTACTGTAGACTATCCGTCTAAAACCTAAAGGGTCGGAAGAAGACAAGCAACGAAAACAGCGAGAAGAACCTTGTCAAAAGTTGCCTAGGTTCACTAAACGCACTCGAGGGATCACGCGCCAACCCACCAATAAAAAAAAAGTCGCCACTTACGCACACTTGTGCGAAACAAGGCACGACCTCTCCAACCGAAAACGAGCCGAAACAAATAAGATTTACTAGCCCCAGTGGTCTCCCTTTCTAACCCAAAGGAGCACCCCGAGACCCCATCACGACAGTTTCTACAACCATCACAGTGTCTACGGTAACAAGCCGTGTGATGACCTGGATCTCTGCAGAGCTGTGGTAGAGTCATTGGTGACATCTGGGGAGCCTGGACTGTGTGTTGGAGGTGTTAGTGCACCAATTGGACACAAGTGGCGGACTTCGGGCTTAATGGATCACGTGGGTGATCAGTGGACTCCGTTGGATCTTTAGAAGTGGTTTCGTGCGAAGCGGATATTAAAAATGGACTCAGCGCGAAGTTTGGACCAAGGAACACCTTTCCGGATGCCTTCAGCAAATTTTGGAGTTGGAATTTGGCAAAATGGACATCAAATTCGGATTCAGCGCGCGAAAACGGTCAAAATGGACTACCTACTTGTTATTTTGCGCATTGGTTACTGTTCACGCCGGAACAGTAACTCCGGCCGCCGGCGGGCAGCGGCGGCGGCGGCGGGCAGCGGCGGAGCACGGCGGACGGGCTCGGGCAGGCGGCGGAGCGGCCGCGGGCAGCGCGCGGGCAGGCGCGCGGTCCACGGGCCGTCGTGCACCAGGGATAGGACACGTGGCTTGTTGGGATTGGTCGGTGCAGTGGACTTGGACCACGGAGCAGGCGGGCGCGGTGCATGGACCGGCGGGACACGTGTCTGATCGTGGTTGGCGGGCTTATGAAGGCTGGGTCCACGGAGGTGCACCGGGGTGCCTCGGGATTCGCGCCTGGCAGGGGGCGCAGGCGGCGGGCGCAGGCGGCACGTGGGCGCACTGACCGGGCTTTCCCGCGCTCGGGCCCGCCACGTGTCGTCGCCGCGTTGGTCCACGCTTCGCGCAGTGGATGGCCAGCGCGGCTGTCCGCTGTTGCGGGGGCGACGTGGAGGCCCGAGGGACTTTCGGGCGCGCACAGTGTTGGGCCGGGCCCAACACTGTAGCCGCCCGAAAACCCAGAGCGCCCGGAAGTTGGGACATTTTGGGTATTAGTTGAATTATTTTTCCAGCCTATAAATAGGCCCCTGTTCAGCTGCTGAGAACTCTTTCCCTGTTCCTCCTCTCATAGTGCCACCTTCACAAGAAATCTTCATCTCCCAGAGCCGGATCCATCTGTAGATTCCAAGATTTTTTGGCGGCATGCATCCCGAGGTTACCATTTTTACGGCGCGGCACGACGCTCGTTCGTTTGTGATCTTCTTCGTCGCATTTTGGTGCGAGGACTCCCCCGGCTTACTCCGACCTCCGATTGAGGCGATTCTTGCGCCGTTGGACTCACGACAGGTAGGGCTTCGATCTTCGTGTTTGAGCTCCTCCTCATTTCGAGTTTATCTTGGAGTTCCCCGAGCTTCCATTTGACCCTTTTTCTTGGGCGGAGTTTTGGACAGCATTGTGGTATTTCGGCCATATCTTTGCGCAGAGGCATCGGATTGGGGTGATTCAATAGGCGTTTTGCATCTACACATCACTAGGAATGTCCCCAAATTTTCTTGGAATTTTCTGAATATTTTTTGAAGGTGAGAAATCTCTGTTTACAGGAATTAGTGCTACAGTTTTTGCGAGCAGTTTATTTCGAGGTGGTTCCCTTGTCGGATTTGTTTCTCAGTGTAGGAAACTCGGATTTGAGCGTGCAGGTACTCGTTTCGACGGGTTCGTCGCGAGGATCGTGTCAGTATTTTTCTTGGAATTTTCCGGGCACTTCTCGCAGGTAAAAATAGGGCATCTTTGGGACTGAATTCTGGACAGCATGTTTTCGGATACTTGTGTGCTTATTTGTGTGTATGTTTTGGGGTAATTGTGAACATCGATCGCGACGGTTTATCTGTTTGAGCATTTGGCGTGAAAAGGGGATATTGGACAGCGAGGAGGTTTTACAGCTGAGGATTGCGCGTGTCCAGGTGGGTGGTTGCTTTATCTCTCTTTTCTGACTTACCCACTAGGAGTATTAGAGAGATCCTTCTTGGACATCCATGATTGATAATTGTAATTGGGACTTGCATGCTTGTGGATATCTGATAGTGGTTGGGACTTGTACATGTTTGTATGGATAGAATGTTAGCGTCTAACCTTGCATGTGGAATGGAATATTTATTTTGGACTATATGACTATTCTACTAGTGGTTGGTACTATTTGAGAATTTTATGACATGCATAGGTGGATAGTGATGCTTTATTATGGAACATGGATTATAGACATGTGTAGTTCGATAATGTTTTAGCATGATGGTTATATCTATGCGGAGCTATTAATTGTTATACATGTGGAACCACTATTGGACACCTTTTCCTTTATTTCCTTGAGAACACTTGCATGCTTGTATGGACATCTAGATAGGCCATCTTTTATCACTACACTTTCATGCTAGAACTGTTGGGTTATATGAAATAATGGATCTAAATAGGGGAAAAAACACCTAGAGGGGGGTGAATAGGTGTAAACAATAAACACTCAAAAAATTATTGCGCAATTAAAACCCAATGCGGAAATATAAATGAACACGCAAGATTTTTACGTGGAAAACTCCAAACCGGAGTAAAAAACCACGGGACCGATAACACGGTGAAATCCACTAGAATTAAACACGTACAAGGTGATATACCGTACTCACAGACGACTCAACCTTTTCCATACGCTCCTAGTTGATCTTCTCCGCTCGCTCCACAACGCGTCTCGAATCCACGATCTGCGTCCAACGCCGAATCCACGGCGTCCAACGTCGAGTCCACGACGTCTGACCGAATCCACGGTCTTCACCCAGTAGCACGCTTCGAATCCACGAACGTACCTCGCTCCGAATCCATGAGAGCGGTTGCACCTTGAATCCACAAGGCCACGCGAGTCCACGCGCCGATTTGGGGAAATTGTTGTTTTTTGGGTGGTGATGATCCGCCGAATACTTAGATCAAAGATAGATAGGAAATACCATCTAAGTATTCATTAGTTTGATTCAACTCAAGATGTGAGTATGAAAACCTAGAATCAAACTAATCAATATAGATGAAGAAACATAGGGTAATATCTAATGATTTCCTTTCTTCTCTATATGTGGATCTTAGGCCGTATAAAAGATGACGGCTTTTTGGATTAACGGCTTACCCTAGAAAAATGAATCATAGGGTCTATTTATAGGTTAGAAACTATTGGAAGGAGATAAGGATCAAAAACTGTCCGTTTCTGGAAATTTTTACGACGGCGATCTGGATCGGATTAACTGTGATCCGGATCGTTGTAACGAGTCAGGCAATTCCAGAAAAACAGGGTTCGGGATCCGGATTGAAAATGCTTGATCCGGATCGTTCATGTATTCCAGCAAATTCCCATGTTCGGGATCCGGATCGAAATGGCCTTTGATCCGGATCGGATTTGCCAATGAACAAGCACCCTTCGGGATCCGGATTGGACTGTCTGATCCGGATCCTGAACATGTCCCATGTTCAGTTCTTGATTTTTATGCAATAAAAAATTCTTCCAAGTGTTTCTACACTACAAGAAGTATTCGGATCACCAAAAATCTTTAGTTAAACTTACCTGATCCTTTTGAATTCTTCTTTCTTGAGATTGAGGTATATGATCCAAACTTCATTCATCTTCAATCTTCAAGACTTAACACTTTCACGAAATGCGCCAAAACAAAATCCGTAACAATCTCCCCCTTTGGCGGTTTCGTGACAAAACACAGATCCACTAAAGAAAATTTAAAAAGATATTTTTGTTGCTATCACCATACAACAAAAATTTACAATGGAGATCCAATACATGAGATAAACTCCTAAAACAGACTCTAGACTTAGACATCTGCACTCTCTGCAAAAAGAAATCATTCTTGACAAAACGAGATCGTTAGATACCTCAAGAATATTTAGCATTCAAAACCTAACAGAGATAGAGTTTATGCTCACCATGACATTGAGTAATTCAGATATGTAATAAGATCACAATCAAACATTGACATATCTTCTAAGCAATAAGATTCCAAATGTCATAACTTTGCTTTGTTAGTAATCAAACAACTTGTTAGTAATAATACATGTCCAAATAGTTAGTCGAATAGTTAGTAGGGACATGCAACAAATCACAAGATAAAAACCAGAAGTTGTGATACTTACCTTTCACCAAACCAGAAGTTGTGATACTTACCTTTCACCAAAGTCAAAGTTCAAGGTTTGTTCAAAGTTCTCACAAAGTTCACTCTAAACTCTCTCCCCCTTTTTGTCACAAACTAAGCTAAAAATACAAAATTCTAGGAGAGTTAAGAAGTTCAAAATCAAGAAAAACCTGAGAACTAAAACTAAAGCAAAGTAAAAACAGAACATTAAAAACCTAAAAACTGAAATCCTGCACAAAAGATTAAAATCCTGCACAAAAAGATAAGAAAGAAAGTTAAGTCAGTCTGAATCAGAACTAGTGGGATTGGTACAATCCAACTTCTTCAAAATTGCTTGAAGCATTTTTGACATTGTGGAGCACTTTCTTTTCATCTTATGTTGCTCAGAGATAATCTGTTGGAGATTTGTAGACACACTGTCTTGTTCAGCAGACAATCTCCGCTGTTCTTGTCGAATTGAGGACCATACATTCGCTTTTGCCGTGTGTCTCCAGGACGTTGAAGGATGTAGTATAGATCCAGACGGTGCATCTTGACCTTCAGTCCATGGAGATTCTCTAGGGAGAGAGCGAGCTCTGGCGAGGGGTCTATCAATCTGAATTTCAGTTCCCCTCGAATTCTTTCGCCTAGTGTACTGCTTGGTTGTTGAGGAAGATTTCATCAGCTTCTTGTTCTTCAAATACAACCTATCTTCTTTGTCAACAGCTTGTTGTGCTTGTTTACAAATCTCTTCCCAGTCTTCTTTATCTGATTCTGAATTATTTTGACAAACTTTCCTTGTCTCTCCTTGATTTGAGTCATCTTGTTCTCTTTTTATAGAAGACGCACTAGGTCCTACCATTGCTACCAAAGGGAAGATTATCCAGGCGAACGCCATTGGTACAAGTGCGTAATAGATTTAAAGTCCTGTGAACAACCACTCAAGAACACGAAAAATTGTTAATTTTCAAAGGTTAGAAAAATTGTACCCAAACAATCATTATCGTGTAGAGAGACTAAGAATCAAATTAGTTTTGCAAAAAGAATTTTAGAAATAGATCAATTGCATGATTTTCAAAAATTCCTATTATATGCCCTAAAACCGAATTTTCAGAAATCGAAGCCCAAAAATTCGTTAATCAAGAGAATATCTAGCATATAATCAAAACTAATCTACCCAGAGTTCTTATTTCAAAAGAGATTTGACCAAAAATCATTCACAAATGAAAAAGTTCCATGATTTCTACTCACGTTTTGAGCAAACAAGGAAAAACAGTGAAAAACCGAGATTTTGATCAATAAAACTTACTTGGAATCGAAGAACTCGAGTTTGAAAGGCTCCAAGAAGGATGAATTCTAGAGAGAGAAACTCTGGAGTCTTAAGAACAAAAGATTGGAATAAAAGAAATCAAAATCCCTCTTGTTCTAATAAAGCCCTAGCCGTGATCCGGATCGGATCGAGATTTCGATCCGGATCGGCTACCCGCAGGAAACACCTGCGTTCGGGATCTGGATCATTCATGTCCGATCCGGATCGGCTCCAACTTTTTCTTCAGAATAATTTAGAAAAAGGTACTTTCTCGCAATATAAGAAAATTGAGGAAGTCTCGGTTCGGTATTCTTACCGGATGATGCTTCTCTTCTCAGAAAAATTTACATGCGCACCACTGTTTCCTCTTTAAGGTTTACTGTTTCCTCAGCTATGAGCTCAATCGATTTATCTATTGAAGATATCACAGCTGCAACTCCCGCAGGCCCTGAATGGTTATCGGCTGTTCTATGGACCTTTCTCTCTACTGCATCTCTCTTACCCTCTCTCTTATCCGATAAACCCCCTTCCCCCTCCCGGTCCGCGATCTGGTCCATACATTGCGGATTGCCATCGTACCATATATCTCTCTCTTCCTCCCTGTCCTCCCAACCCCTTCCTGCTCACTCTCTTCCTCACACACACACACCACCACCACCACCCCCCCTCCCCTCACTCCCCCCGGTTTGAGAAGGATCAAATGGCCCTAGTTTTGGATCACTCCAATGGCAAAACCTTGGCTTCAAAGAGGAAAGGCCAAGAGCCTCTCCTATAATGGATCACCATGTTCTCGAGAGCAGCAGGTTCTCAAAAAAGTTCGCTACGTTCAAATCAGAAACCAGGCTTGAGGAACTCTTTAATGCAAGAATATTTGTCATGTTTCTACATTTGAATATTTGAATCGAGCTTATTAATGTTAAATAGTATTTGGATTTACATGGAAATCGCAGTGGACACTGTACGTTTTGATGTATCTTGAGTCAATTTAGTTAAGATACTTGATCAAAGAAATGGAGAATTCTGGAAAGTGTTCAATGATGTTCTAAACTTTCTGCATCAATATCTGCTGTAATGGCATCTAAGTTGTGATCATGTTGAGGATATTTTACCCCTTATTTGATTTTATAGTTTTTCAAATCTGTGCTTTTTGTTGGATTTTTGCAAGTATTCTCTTGCTCTTGACATATTTGAGGAAATGATGATTTGAGTATGTGTGCTCATTTTTTTCAGATTTCTACCAGCATCATAATGTTCTTCATTTGTTTGATAAAATGCCAATGCATTCGCTATTTTTGTTTAATTTCTATAAGCATTATCGTGCTTGCAGAATAAGCAAAAGATTCAGCTTGCTTTTTCGAGTTGCCGGCTCTGTTTAGTTTGCAAGCAGTTGGTTTCCTAGTGCTATCAGGTCTATTTTTTGTAGATTTTTACAATTATTCGCTTGTTCTTCACACATTTGATGAAATGCCAATTTGTGTACGTGTGCTTATTTTTTGTCGGATTTCTACCAGCTCCGTCATGCTCTTCACATGTTTGATGAAATGTCGGTGCATCCTCAAAAATAATAAAATGGATAAGGAACATACGAGAGAGACTTTGAAGAAATGTAGATTTGAAGTTTCTCTCTCAAATCTCGAATTTCTATAAAAAGTTTTAACCTTTACATATATCTGTGATATAAGAACATTAAATGACACTTTCATAACCCAACAACTAAAGCTAAATAATAAAAAGAGAGAAGAGGATACCCCTAAAAGGACAATTATGAACGACAATACCTTGTTGCATTTGAGTAAAAAAGCAAGAACCAACTATCAAAGATATATCATGAGAGATAACAAAATAAGGAGGATACCATAAGAAATCAAATTACGACATTGAAATACAACAACTTTGAAAGAAAATCAACACAAAAAACTTCTAGAGATAACAAAGAAAATAAGAACTTCGAATCACAGAAAATGTTTGTTGTTGTGGGCAATTACATATTTTAATCGAAAAGAAGATGATTATCCAATGGCTCTTCAAAAGAACCCAACATCCTTGACTAAGTTCTTTAAAAGAAGTAAACCTACAACTTGCATAAGTAGAATGAACATACCTCATTCAACTTCACAGCTAAGTCAGAAAACTCATACATGGCAATATTAAATGTACAAATACAGTCAGCAACTATAAATAGGTCATCACCTGATGTAAGAAAATTCAGCAATCGTACACTACACAGTAATCATAGTCGAGAAATACTACTGTGAACTGACAGGTCAAGCAGTTTGTTTAATCAAAGCACTAGATGAATTAAACAAGTATTATTCCCATGCTCAGAAAATAAAATATCCCCTGAAATGACGAGAGTATCTGTATTACATTATGAATAAAGAGGTGTCACTTTGTAGTCTGATTATAATTTTGTAAGATAAATTTAGAATAACAAATCTTACATAATTTATATCAGACAGTAAAATTTCGTCTGTGCAAACAAGGAAGATAAAAGATAAAACCAACAATTAATTAATTAATCATAAAATCCCTGAAGAAATTAATTCAAAAACATGTCGGATCCATCCAAGTACTAAGTATAACACAGAAAACACAAATAAAGCAATTATAATAAGAACACTTGATGATATATCATCTAATTTGGGTTATTTACAAAACTAAACCCCTTAATTTTTTTTTTACAAAAATAGACCTTTCAAACAATTATTTGTAAAAATAGACTCGTGGGTAACGGAGGATCTAAATGCCGTTAACCATTCACCGCTTTTCAAGAAAGCGGTGAATGGTTCACCGCTTTTCAAAATTTTACTATAGTCCTATAAAAGCGGTGGACCATTCACTGCTTTTAAAAGCGGTGAATGGTTCACCGCTTTTAACCCTTACACCAGCTCACAACTTGTAATTTTTGAAAAAAAATCATCAATACATTGAGATTTTTTTATACATTTTAAATTCAACATTTGACAACAAATATATCGATTACAACAATAAATATCAACAAATATAGGATTCATAAAATTCATGACAAGAAAATATATCAATCACAATATCTGCGTGGGGAAGAATAAGAAGTTTTAAAAATTATCAATACATTGAGAATTTTTTAAAAATTATAAATGCAATGTTTAACAATAAATATATCGATTACAACAATAAATATCAACAAATATAGGATTAATAAAATTCACGACAAGAAAATATATCAATCACAATATTAGAAAGTAGAAGAAGAAAAAGAAGAAGGGATTCGGAATTCATCGCTTTTAAACGCTTTATCAGGATTTTCATAAGTTTTAAAACTTATGAATGCGGTGAATGATCATCTCTTTCCCCTTAAAACTATTTTTGTAAAAAAAAAAAAATAGAGGACTATTTTTATAATTATAAAATTTTATAAAATTATTTATATATAAAAAAAATCATCTAATTCTATATTCCTCACATAATAAAAACAACCCTGTGTATTACATCATACCCATTCATCCATTAAAACATCCAATTACACCATCATCCAAAGCCCTAATAATAGGAAACCCTAGATATTCCCCATCGGATCAAACAGCCCTAGTTTTTTTGTGCCGAAACCCTGAGAAAAAAAACGAAACCCTATCTTCTCCTAATCCAGTACGAAAATCAAAATGAAGAATCTATCGCGTGAAACATACGGAACGACAAACCTCTAGATCGATTGCTTCCACCACAAATCACAAAAATACTCGCCAAAAATGAAAAAAAAAAAAACAAAAAACAAAAGGGCAAAACAAAGGACGGAAACTTACCGAACGTCGCAGAGGCGGCGATTACGGAGCGGGAGACGGAAACATTCTCTCCCGATGCGGCAATCGCGCGCGAGGCCGAGAGGAGGACGAGGATGAGGAATCGAAACCCTACAAGCGTAGCGCGGGGGGTTGTGGGAGGTGGGGTTGGTGGGAGGTGTTCGGAGAGGGTGTGCGTGCGAAAGCGAGAGCGAGCGAGAGCGAGCGAGAGAGATAGTGGGGGCGTAGCTCGATGGCAGCTTGGGGGGTTGTAATGGGATCTTGTTGTGATGGGCCACATTGTTGGATAGATTTTTTCTTATTAGGTTATGGGACGCATATGGGCCAGCCCAATTATCTTATCCTCTGTGAAAGATTAAATATATATATTCATTTATTTTCGTTAATGAAATTGTATCGCGCAAATCATATTATTCTGGTTATGACATGTTTATGTGATTTCCTCGTAGCTTTGGTGCACCTCCTTTAGACTTACTAGTATAGATATACAATATTATATGCAAAGGTGTTATTTAATAAGTCACTTATGTGTTTTTTGTATAGAAGTTCATACCATTTGAAATGAACCTGTTATATTGTCTCATGGTGTCAATTTTGCTTTTCACACTTGTATAAAAGCTAAATTATTATTTTGGTAAATACTACCGCTTAAAAGTATAGAGCACATGCAAGTAATAGAGATAAATATAATTGATAATACATGTTACGAGAATGTCATATAGTAGTGAGTCTTTTCTCGACCAAAAGACCACATATATTTTTATGAATAAAAAATACTTTGAGTATCCCAATTACATATATTTTATAATAGTGTTGGTATATTGGCACTTTAGGTGTGAGAATTTAATCACGTTATTTGGATTTGATGATATTTAGGGTTTAATTTTAATATTTATAATTTACTAATAATAATATTGTATCGTATCTTTTAGTGTATCTATAGCAGTATGAATGGTGGGCTGGATTAATGTTTAAGACTAGACATAACAAAAAAAATATTGACCAAATTACAATGCGTAAGGGCCAACATTAGTGCGAATTAGCGAGATGGTTCCATAAAATATGTTGAGCCCAGTCCATGGACTTGGGATAAAAGACTTGAACCTACCTTATAACATAGTGCAGCGCCGAGACCGGACGGATAAGATTAACTTTAACTTATAAATTTAATATTAGATTATACAATTTAAATTTAAATTATAAAATATTAAATTCAATTTTTTTATATAAATTTGAATAAAAAAAAATAAATTCATTTGCTATATTCTATTAAAATATATAAATCCAAAATTTTAATTCATATTGAATTCAGAAACTAAAGTCTAATTTCCATCCAATTCAATTATATTTATTAATTGTTAATTGAATACAATATTCAAAACAGAATTTAATTCACAATTTAAACTCAAAATTTTAACTTTAACTTAAAAATTCATAAATAAAATATTAATTTATGAGTTTAATATAAGATTATATAAATTAAATTTAAATTATTTTATACCAAGACTCTCATTCTAGGTTTGCGTTCATGAATTATAGTAGTTTGTGAGATTAATTTTAAACAAGTACCTACCTAATTACCATTAAGCGAGATATATATAGAGTAGTGTAGAGGCCCTACACGGCAAGACAGCCGTGCCTTGGGTTACTCTATGGACCAAAGCAAAGTCGGCCTAATTTGGGCCTGATCAAACTCAATTTGCCAGTTTGGGCCTGTTTTCAGCTATGCAGCAGATCAATCCTAAACTCTTTGTAAATGCCAGTCCACCCAATGTAAGCTGACGGCCTGTGCATATCATTTATAGGCCCACGAGTTGGCTTGCCTAGACCCATGGGCCCCCGGTCAGGAAAATCCAATTCCGGTGAAGAAACTAATTTGGGCTTAATTTTGCAAAATTTTTATGATTACATTAGGTGGGCCGAGCCGAGCGGAGCCGCCGAGCCGCCGAGCCGCGCCGCCGAGCCGAGCCGCCGAGCCGAGCCGAGCCGCGTGGCGGCCGCGTGGCGGCCGCGTGGCGCGCGCGTGGCGGCCGCGGGGCCGCCGCGTGGCGCACGCGTGGCGCCCGCGTGGCGCCCGCGTGGCGCACGCGTGGCGCAGGCGTGGCGCCCGCGTGGCGCACGCGTGGCGCCCGCGTGGCGCCCGGGTGGCGCACGCGTGGCGCACGCGTGGCGCCCGCGTGGCGCCCGGGTGGCGCACGCGTGGCGCACGCGTGGCGCCCGCGTGGCGCCCGCGTGGCGCACGCGTTGCGCCGCGTGGCGCACGCGTGGCGCCCGCGTGGCGTCCGCGTGGCGCACGCGGGGCGCCCGCGGGGCGCCCGCGGGGCGCCCGCGTGGCGCACGTGGGGCGCCCGCGTGGAGCCCGCGTGGCGCACGCGTGGCGCCCGCGTGGCGACCGCCTGGCGCCCGCGTGGCGCCCGCGTGGCGCCCGCGTGGCCCCCGCGTGGCGGCCGCGTGGCGCCGTACCGCCGTCGATGGCCGAACCGCCGGCTACCGCCGAACCTCCGGCGATCGCCGGTACAGGCAACGCCGTACCGCCGGCGACAACCGTACAGCCGGCAATGCCGCACCGCCGGCACGACTCACCGCCGTCTCCCGCCGGGAAGCCGGCAATGCAGGACCGCCGGCGAACGCCGGACCGCCGGACCGCCGGCAACCGCCGGACCGCCGGACCGCCGGCGACCGCCGGACCGCCGGCCACCGCCGAACCGCCGGCGACAAAGACCGCCGGCGTTTGCCGGACTCCGGCGGTAGCCTGCCGCCGGCGACCGCCGGACCTCTGGCGACCGCCGGACAGCCGGCAATGCCTGACCGCCTGACAGCCGGCGATCGTACCGCCGTCGATCGCCGGACCTCCGGCGACAGCTTTACCGCCGGCAACCGACCTACCGCCGGCAATGGCCGTACGGCTGGCGACTGCCGATCGCCGGCGACGCCGACCGCCGGCAATCGCCGGGCCGCCGGACCGCGGGCGGCCGTGAACCGCCGGGTACCGCCCCATTGCCGCCGGCGACTGCCTGCCGTCGACGGGAATGCCGGGCCGCCCCCGCCGGCCGGTCCGCCCCGCCGGGCCGGGCCGGGCCGGGCCGCCGCCGGGCCGGGCCGGGCAGGGAGGCCGCTGGGACGGGCCGGGACGCTGCCAGGCCGGGCCGGGCAGCAGCCAGGCCAGGCCGGGCCGGGCAGCAGCCAGGCCAGGCCGGGCCGCAACCAGGCCGGCTAGGCCCGGGGCGCCACCGGGCCGCAGCCGGGCCGGGCCGAAACAGGCATCCACCGGGGCGGGGTGGGCTTGACCGAAATGGGTTCACTGGAATGGGCTTGACTGAAATGGCCTGACCGAAATGGGTTGACCGAAATGGGTTGACTGGGGTGGGCTTGACCGAAATGGGTTGACCGAAATGGGCTTGACCCAAATGGGGTTTAGGGGTTTGGGTTTAGGGTTTAGGGTTTTAGGGTTTAGGGTTTAGGGGTTTAGGGTTTAGGGTTTTAGGGTTTTAGGGTTTAGGGGTTTATGGTTTTATGGTTTTAGGGTTTAGGGTTTAGGGTTTAGGGTTTAGGGTTTAGGGTTTAGGGTTTTAGGGTTTAGGGTTTTAGGGTTTTAGGGTTTTAGGGTTTAGGGGTTTAGGGGTTTAGGGGGTTTAGGGGTTTAGGGGTTTAGGGTTTAGGGTTTAGGGTTTAGGGTTTAGGGTTTAGGGTTTAGGGTTTAGGGTTTAGGGTTTAGGGTTTAGGGTTTAGGGTTTAGGGTTTAGGGTTTAGGGTTTAGGGTTTAGGGTTTAGGGTTTAGGGTTTAGGGTTTAGGGTTTAGGGTTTAGGGTTTAGGGTTTAGGGTTTAGGGTTTAGGGTTTAGGGTTTAGGGTTTAGGGTTTAGGGTTTAGGGTTTAGGGTTTAGGGTTTAGGGTTTAGGGTTTAGGGTTTAGGGTTTAGGGTTTAGGGTTTAGGGTTTAGGGTTTAGGGTTTAGGGTTTAGGGTTTAGGGTTTAGGGTTTAGGGTTTAGGGTTTAGGGTTTAGGGTTTAGGGTTTAGGGTTTAGGGTTTAGGGTTTAGGGTTTAGGGTTTAGGGTTTAGGGTTTAGGGTTTAGGGTTTAGGGTTTAGGGTTTAGGGTTTAGGGTTTAGGGTTTAGGGTTTAGGGTTTAGGGTTTAGGGTTTAGGGTTTAGGGTTTAGGGTTTAGGGTTTAGGGGTTTAGGGTTTAGGGTTTAGGGTTTAGGGTTTAGGGTTTAGGGTTTAGGGTTTAGGGTTTAGGGTTTAGGGTTTAGGGTTTAGGGTTTAGGGTTTAGGGTTTAGGGTTTAGGGTTTAGGGTTTAGGGTTTAGGGTTTAGGGTTTAGGGTTTAGGGTTTAGGGTTTAGGGTTTAGGGTTTAGGGTTTAGGGTTTAGGGTTTAGGGTTTAGGGTTTAGGGTTTAGGGTTTAGGGTTTAGGGTTTAGGGTTTAGGGTTTAGGGTTTAGGGTTTAGGGTTTAGGGTTTAGGGTTAGGGTTTAGGGTTTAGGGTTTAGGGTTTAGGGTTTAGGGTTTAGGGTTTAGGGTTTAGGGTTTAGGGTTTAGGGTTTAGGGTTTAGGGTTTAGGGTTTAGGGTTTAGGGTTTAGGGTTTAGGGTTTAGGGTTTAGGGTTTAGGGTTTAGGGTTTAGGGTTTAGGGTTTAGGGTTTAGGGTTTAGGGTTTAGGGTTTAGGGTTTAGGGTTTAGGGTTTAGGGTTTAGGGTTTAGGGTTTAGGGTTTAGGGTTTAGGGTTTAGGGTTTAGGGTTTAGGGTTTAGGGTTTAGGGTTTAGGGTTTAGGGTTTAGGGTTTAGGGTTTAGGGTTTAGGGTTTAGGGTTTAGGGTTTAGGGTTTAGGGTTTAGGGTTTAGGGTTTAGGGTTTAGGGTTTAGGGTTTAGGGTTTAGGGTTTAGGGTTTAGGGTTTAGGGTTTAGGGTTTAGGGTTTAGGGTTTAGGGTTTAGGGTTTAGGGTTTAGGGTTTAGGGTTTAGGGTTTAGGGTTTAGGGTTTAGGGTTTAGGGTTTAGGGTTTAGGGTTTAGGGTTTAGGGTTTAGGGTTTAGGGTTTAGGGTTTAGGGTTTAGGGTTTAGGGTTTAGGGTTTAGGGTTTAGGGTTTAGGGTTTAGGGTTTAGGGTTTAGGGTTTAGGGTTTAGGGTTTAGGGTTTAGGGTTTAGGGTTTAGGGTTTAGGGTTTAGGGTTTAGGGTTTAGGGTTTAGGGTTTAGGGTTTAGGGTTTAGGGTTTAGGGTTTAGGGTTTAGGGTTTAGGGTTTAGGGTTTAGGGTTTAGGGTTTAGGGTTTAGGGTTTAGGGTTTAGGGTTTAGGGTTTAGGGTTTAGGGTTTAGGGTTTAGGGTTTAGGGTTTAGGGTTTAGGGTTTAGGGTTTAGGGTTTAGGGTTTAGGGTTTAGGGTTTAGGGTTTAGGGTTTAGGGTTTAGGGTTTAGGGTTTAGGGTTTAGGGTTTAGGGTTTAGGGTTTAGGGTTTAGGGTTTAGGGTTTAGGGTTTAGGGTTTAGGGTTTAGGGTTTAGGGTTTAGGGTTTAGGGTTTAGGGTTTAGGGTTTAGGGTTTAGGGTTTAGGGTTTAGGGTTTAGGGTTTAGGGTTTAGGGTTTAGGGTTTAGGGTTTAGGGTTTAGGGTTTAGGGTTTAGGGTTTAGGGTTTAGGGTTTAGGGTTTAGGGTTTAGGGTTTAGGGTTTAGGGTTTAGGGTTTAGGGTTTAGGGTTTAGGGTTTAGGGTTTAGGGTTTAGGGTTTAGGGTTTAGGGTTTAGGGTTTAGGGTTTAGGGTTTAGGGTTAGGGTTTAGGGTTTAGGGTTTAGGGTTTAGGGTTTAGGGTTTAGGGTTTAGGGTTTAGGGTTTAGGGTTTAGGGTTTAGGGTTTAGGGTTTAGGGTTTAGGGTTTAGGGTTTAGGGTTTAGG
>CM055073.1:0-2500 GCA_029204045.2 Tillandsia leiboldiana | reverse complement strand
TAGGGTTTAGGGTTTAGGGTTTAGGGTTTAGGGTTTAGGGTTTAGGGTTTAGGGTTTAGGGTTTAGGGTTTAGGGTTTAGGGTTTAGGGTTTAGGGTTTAGGGTTTAGGGTTTAGGGTTTAGGGTTTAGGGTTTAGGGTTTAGGGTTTAGGGTTTAGGGTTTAGGGTTTAGGGTTTAGGGTTTAGGGTTTAGGGTTTAGGGTTTAGGGTTTAGGGTTTAGGGTTTAGGGTTTAGGGTTTAGGGTTTAGGGTTTAGGGTTTAGGGTTTAGGGTTTAGGGTTTAGGGTTTAGGGTTTAGGGTTTAGGGTTTAGGGTTTAGGGTTTAGGGTTTAGGGTTTAGGGTTTAGGGTTTAGGGTTTAGGGTTTAGGGTTTAGGGTTTAGGGTTTAGGGTTTAGGGTTTAGGGTTTAGGGTTTAGGGTTTAGGGTTTAGGGTTTAGGGTTTAGGGTTTAGGGTTTAGGGTTTAGGGTTTAGGGTTTAGGGTTTAGGGTTTAGGGTTTAGGGTTTAGGGTTTAGGGTTTAGGGTTTAGGGTTTAGGGTTTAGGGTTTAGGGTTTAGGGTTTAGGGTTTAGGGTTTAGGGTTTAGGGTTTAGGGTTTAGGGTTTAGGGTTTAGGGTTTAGGGTTTAGGGTTTAGGGTTTAGGGTTTAGGGTTTAGGGTTTAGGGTTTAGGGTTTAGGGTTTAGGGTTTAGGGTTTAGGGTTTAGGGTTTAGGGTTTAGGGTTTAGGGTTTAGGGTTTAGGGTTTAGGGTTTAGGGTTTAGGGTTTAGGGTTTAGGGTTTAGGGTTTAGGGTTTAGGGTTTAGGGTTTAGGGTTTAGGGTTTAGGGTTTAGGGTTTAGGGTTTAGGGTTTAGGGTTTAGGGTTTAGGGTTTAGGGTTTAGGGTTTAGGGTTTAGGGTTTAGGGTTTAGGGTTTAGGGTTTAGGGTTTAGGGTTTAGGGTTTAGGGTTTAGGGTTTAGGGTTTAGGGTTTAGGGTTTAGGGTTTAGGGTTTAGGGTTTAGGGTTTAGGGTTTAGGGTTTAGGGTTTAGGGTTTAGGGTTTAGGGTTTAGGGTTTAGGGTTTAGGGTTTAGGGTTTAGGGTTTAGGGTTTAGGGTTTAGGGTTTAGGGTTTAGGGTTTAGGGTTTAGGGTTTAGGGTTTAGGGTTTAGGGTTTAGGGTTTAGGGTTTAGGGTTTAGGGTTTAGGGTTTAGGGTTTAGGGTTTAGGGTTTAGGGTTTAGGGTTTAGGGTTTAGGGTTTAGGGTTTAGGGTTTAGGGTTTAGGGTTTAGGGTTTAGGGTTTAGGGTTTAGGGTTTAGGGTTTAGGGTTTAGGGTTTAGGGTTTAGGGTTTAGGGTTTAGGGTTTAGGGTTTAGGGTTTAGGGTTTAGGGTTTAGGGTTTAGGGTTTAGGGTTTAGGGTTTAGGGTTTAGGGTTTAGGGTTTAGGGTTTAGGGTTTAGGGTTTAGGGTTTAGGGTTTAGGGTTTAGGGTTTAGGGTTTAGGGTTTAGGGTTTAGGGTTTAGGGTTTAGGGTTTAGGGTTTAGGGTTTAGGGTTTAGGGTTTAGGGTTTAGGGTTTAGGGTTTAGGGTTTAGGGTTTAGGGTTTAGGGTTTAGGGTTTAGGGTTTAGGGTTTAGGGTTTAGGGTTTAGGGTTTAGGGTTTAGGGTTTAGGGTTTAGGGTTTAGGGTTTAGGGTTTAGGGTTTAGGGTTTAGGGTTTAGGGTTTAGGGTTTAGGGTTTAGGGTTTAGGGTTTAGGGTTTAGGGTTTAGGGTTTAGGGTTTAGGGTTTAGGGTTTAGGGTTTAGGGTTTAGGGTTTAGGGTTTAGGGTTTAGGGTTTAGGGTTTAGGGTTTAGGGTTTAGGGTTTAGGGTTTAGGGTTTAGGGTTTAGGGTTTAGGGTTTAGGGTTTAGGGTTTAGGGTTTAGGGTTTAGGGTTTAGGGTTTAGGGTTAGGGTTTAGGGTTTAGGGTTTAGGGTTTAGGGTTTAGGGTTTAGGGTTTAGGGTTTAGGGTTTAGGGTTTAGGGTTTAGGGTTTAGGGTTTAGGGTTTAGGGTTTAGGGTTTAGGGTTTAGGGTTTAGGGTTTAGGGTTTAGGGTTTAGGGTTTAGGGTTTAGGGTTTAGGGTTTAGGGTTTAGGGTTTAGGGTTTAGGGTTTAGGGTTTAGGGTTTAGGGTTTAGGGTTTAGGGTTTAGGGTTTAGGGTTTAGGGTTTAGGGTTTAGGGTTTAGGGTTTAGGGTTTAGGGTTTAGGGTTTAGGGTTTAGGGTTTAGGGTTTAGGGTTTAGGGTTTAGGGTTTAGGGTTTAGGGTTTAGGGTTTAGGGTTTAGGGTTTAGGGTTTAGGGTTTAGGGTTTAGGGTTTAGGGTTTAGGGTTTAGGGTTTAGGGTTTAGGGTTTAGGGTTTAGGGTTTAGGGTTTAGGGTTTAGGGTTTAGGGTTTAGGGTTTAGGGTTTAGGGTTTAGGGTTTAGGGTTTAGGGTTTAGGGTTTAGGGTTTAGGGTTTAGGGTTTAGGGTTTAGGGTTTAGGGTTTAGGGTTTA
>CM055072.1:39174098-39222561 GCA_029204045.2 Tillandsia leiboldiana | reverse complement strand
CACGGGGTCGGTGGTGTAGGTCCCTCTCTCATTGCCTGCCCGGGTTTCGACCTGTTCCTCTGGCGTTTGGTCGCTCTGCCGCACTGGTAGGGGCCCCCCGTCGGCCCGGGGTAGGGGTGTGCTCGTCGTGTGCGCTCTAGCTCCGCGCGCACGGCCAAATTGACCGCTCCCTGAAAGGTGGAAACGCCAGTCGGGGGTGCCCCACGGGGGTTAACACCACCGGTGCCGTGCTGGGCGCGGTCGACACTCTCGAGCTCTTGGGTCAGTATGCCCACCTGCTCTGCAAGGGTTAGCAATTTTACAGCCACGTCTCGCAGCTGGTTGCGTAGTACGCGGTTCGCCTCTGCCGCAAAGTCCATGGTTTCTATCTGTGCACACCAAGGAAACATATTAGTCCCAACATACCAAAGAACCCGTGCGTAAATAAATCACACAAATTCCCCTTTCCCCCACGTTCACTCACGTCCTACAACCTTACGTCCCACACATTTCATTTATTCGTAGTTAAGTGTGATATCTCAGTGGATGTTGGGTCGTAACTGTTGTGATTAAAACAAAGTCTCTGATACCATCTTAATCTGTCACGCCCCGGGGGTTTTATTTTAGCGGAAACGATACCTCAAAGTACGCGTAAAGTGCGTACATCTTTTTTTTTTTTTTTGATTGTTTAAAAACCTCCTTCCCCGGCGCGTGCCCAGACCCGCCACATATACAGATTCACTCGAAAATCGGGCAGAGTCTCCTCTGTATATGCACGGCGTCGCGGCTGTTACAATAGTCGAGCATAAGCAACCATTTTCCCTTTTAATCACAACAGTTCGAAGTAGTACGGTGCATGAAGACTAAACAATACCCGTGGCCAGTCTAGTTGAAAGTAAAAACTCACCGTTTGAAAACAGGCCCACACAGCCTTAGGTTTTGAAAACAGATTGGAAAACGGCATAAATCCACAAGGTTTAGAAAACGGCCCAACGGGAACAATAAAGGAATTAGTAGTGCATAACCAGCAAGAAAGTACTCAACATCCACACGACCCCACAAGGGTATCGAGAACCACACAATAACCTACTGTTCTGAATGAAATGCAGAGAAAGTAAATGATACAGCATACTAGGGCTCCCTCAGCCCGTCTGCTACCACCTCGGCCTCACCGTCGCCTACCTCTACCCCCTGGAGGTACCTGTCACAGAGTGGGTAGTCAGCGACACTATCATAAGAGTAGTACTAAAACAGTAAAGTAATACCAAGTCACCAAAGCAAGACTAGCCGGAACAACCGCTCTACTCGTAACGGTAACTCGCAACCACCTGTACCACCTGTAACACCTGTAACCCCGGTAACACCTGTAACACCTGACCGCGTCGGGCACCGGACCCGGCGGTCTCACACCTGACTACATCGGGATCCAATCCCACGGTAGTCTCACACCTGACCACATCGGGATCCAATCCCACGGTGGTCTCACACCTGACCACATCGGGATCCAATCCCACGGTGGTCTCACCGCTCGCACCTCGCTGCCTCAAACCCCCCAACTGTCAGGGGCCCCCCACTACGTCACCTCGTGGGGTAACACGGGTCAAAGACCGCCTTTCCGGAAAAGAGCACCCTTTGCGGTGGCCAAACCGCGGGTGCGCGTGTCGCAGCTCGAGCATAAGTAACCAGTAACCAAGTAACCAAGTAACCAAGTATCCAAGTAACCATGTATCCAAGTAACCAAGTATCCAAGTAACCATGTCACCATGTCACGGGGTAAGGTAGTACATCATAGAAACCATCAACGTTAGTACCGATAGATAATGAAAAGTCCCTGTCGGATTACCAACATAATACTCCCGTAAACCCACTTCAACACAAGTGATCCCGGAATCCGCTGGGTGTCTCAACGGCTAGCGACTGACTGCTAGTACCTGAATAATAAATCCAAGTCAATAATAGACTCTCTCTCTCGTATCCATCCCTACTAACTCACTGTGTGTGCAAGCTATACGGCAACCTTCGCCGAAGTCCCGGGATTTTGCCGGCACTTTCCGGAAATCCGATTTCCGCTCAACGAAAGCCATTGGATCTCCCACGAAGGGTTTAGAGATCATGGGCGTACAGCCCAAAACAGCCCATGAGGCTACAATTGCAGTTAGACCCCTAGGGTTTTACCCAATTGTACTTTTACAATGAAATAAGAGTCGTTTTTGCTTGTTCTCTTAATTGGGATATTATTTTTACGAACCGTCACTTCCAGCAAGTGACACTCGACCCGTTGAACACCGTGCTCGCCTATTTGCAGCAGCACGGTACCCGAGGAAAACTTCGGGCCATAATATACCTCTCTAACCTAGCCCAAATGTATTTTTGTTTCTTCGGCTTAACGAAATCAAAATCCGACGCGAGCATCACGTCCAGTGACCCCAAATTAGCTAGGAGCTCACTGTCGCGGCTTCGCAAACCGCCCGGAACAGTGTTTGGGCTAAACTATTCTTTTAAGGGTTGGCTAACCTATAGCTTAACCTCTAATACTCCAAATCAAATTCTGCTTTAGAGTTAAGTTCACAGCAACCTAAGAACCCTGGGGCTTGCTTCATTTGTAGCCCAGCAGTTGCTGGATCAACCAGATCCACACCTAGTCCACTAACACTGCACACAATGCACCAAGCCTCAGTCTACCCAGATCTAACTTGATCTGAAGTGAGCATCAAGCTCAGGAGACATTTTTGAGCAACTTTCATTTTCAGCCCAAAGCCTGAAACTAAACTTCTCTTCATTGAGGCATTTAAACAAACACCTGGTGGGCGCGCTTTGCAAACCAACACCCAAGCTTTTGCCCGAGCTTGTCCTCAGCAGAGAGGGAACCTGGGAGGTTCCAAGATGGCAAGAATTGTTCCCCCCAGTTGCAGAAACTTTTCTATGCAACTGGGATCAAGCTTCGACCCTCGGTTTAGCCGTGGCTCGAGGAGGAAGAAGATGTTCCAACCTCGAAAATGGTGACTCCCCAACCACAGGTTCTGGGTCTCAACCACTTGTACCAACAAGTGTTACAACACCTCACAAACTTACCTGGACCCCTGTCCGGCGACAGGACACGACGGCGACTCGGCGGAGCAAAGCTCGGTTCGAGCTTCCACCTCTAATGGTGGATTTTCAATGATGGGTTCTGGGCCTCAAGCGACAACACCAATAGCTTCCTAACAAGCTTTTAGGAAGGTCTGGGCTGAACCCCGCCGTCGGAGGTCGCCGGATGGCCGGCCGCCATTAACGTGTTCTAACTCGAGCCATCCATGGCAGCCCCATTTTCGGGTTGCATGGATGCCATGCAACGGCATGGACGGACTCTCCTCGGACCCTATAACATTTCTAGGCTTGTGGACGGCAGTGGGGAGCGTCGCCGGCGCCGGAGCAAGAAGCTCGGCCATGGCTTCATCTTCCCGAAACTAGGGCTTAGATCTGCGACTTGCACACTAAGCCAAAAGCCATGAAACTTCATGGAAGTGTTCATTAGACTCAACAGAAGATTTCCACCATTTTGGTTCAAGGCCCGAGCCGCCGGATGCGATGGTTGGCCGCGGCGGAGCAAACCACCTTTTCCGGTGGTGCAACCTCACCGCCGGCAAACGGCCGTGCATGGGGGTTTGGTACTTGGCAGGGAGAGTCTACAGGACCTAATTGAGACTCTGCCATGGGTCTTGGGTCAATAAAACCAAAGGATAAGAAGCTTCACCTTCGCCGGAGTTGGAGAAGGTGGGGTGACGCCGGTTTCGCTCCTCCAGCGTCGCGCGGCCACGGGGAAGATGCAGAGGAGGCAGGAGAAAACTTTGGTGGAGGTTGGGTGCAAGAAAACTCTGTGTGCCCCCTCTCTTCCTCAAACTTCCATTTCCCTTTATACAAAATCCTCCCCCTCACCTTACTACGGGCCACCCTCAAAGGAGTGCGGTTCCTGGGCATGGAGGTCGTGGCAGAGGTGGTGAGGAACGTGGACAAGCGGTTGCAACCGCCCCCAACACACGACACAAGAATCCAAAACCATTTTTTGCATTTTTCCACTTTCTTTGCATTTAGGTCCCTCTATACCTTGTTTATTACTATTCAGTCCATAGCTGTAGGTCTTTTATGCCTAGAGGTCCCTCTCCAAGTAACCTCATTGCATTTGACACATAAAATGTTGGGCTTTTTACAAAAATACCCCCTTTTTCGACGTATTTCACGCGTTTCGAGACGAATGGTTCGTCAAAATGCGAAACCGACTTCGCCACGACGTCCGGCTCGTCGAGACCCATCAAGTAGCGTATTTGTTTGTTTGCTTCCGCGCTCGAATAAAATCTCGGGCCATTAAGTTCTGTAAGTTGCAGTATGACGCACGCACTTCGATGCACCCGGATCACTAAACGTGAATTCCGTCAGTGCCATTGTGCTCAGAATGGCGGTGCCATTCAAATCGACTACCCGAATCGCTAGATTCGGACTCCAGACAGTGAATCGGCTAACGTTCGCTCGGTGGGGAATTAAATCAGGAGGTTACTATTCACGACTTAAGTCGTGGGTCCCACAAGCTCCTTTACTGATTTCTGAACAATCCGACCGTCGGATCGACAATTAGTTTATATCATTTTCAATCGATTCGACGAGCCGGTCGCACCAGTGATTTCCGATTTTCGAGATCAGACTCGGATCCGAAAGGCAGACATAGTGCTCCGTAATCTGTGCAATACGCGCACCAGTATGCAAGTCACTAAGGTTTAGATCTGCTTCCTCGCTCGTAACCATACATGAATTTCTCGAGTGCTACAATCCGGGCGACTAGCCGTGAGGTAAAGTAGACTTCCAATCATACTTCTATACAGTTTCTCGTCTACATTCTCACTATGTGATTCACTTCCAAGTCCCTTGTGGCTAGTTCCCATTGGAGTTGGAAAATCTTTACAATTTTCTAGATCAAACTTTTTGACCAACTCCAGTGCATACTTGGATTGACTCAAGTGAATACCTTCATCATTTTGTTTAATTTGCAATCCAAGAAAATAAGACAGTTCGCCCATCATGGACATCTCAAATTCGCTTTCCATGGTCTCCGCGAATTTAGAAGCATCATTATCTTTTGTTGCACCAAATACAATGTCATCGACATAGATTTGTGCTACAATGAAATTATTTTGATAATGCTTCACAAAGAGAGTCCTGTCAGCTCCCCCTCGAGTATAGCCCTTCTCCAAAAGGTGCTTTGTTAACCTTTCGTACCATGCTCGCGGTGCTTGTTTCAGACCGTAAAGAGCCTTTTTCAAACGAAAAACATGGTTAGGTTGTTTATGATCTACAAAACCTTTCGGTTGAGCTACATAAACTTCCTCATTTAAAAACCCATTTAGAAATGCGCTCTTGACGTCCATTTGAAATAATTTGATTTTAAAATGACAAGCAATAGCAAACAATATACGAATGGACTCGAGTCTAGCTACAGGGGCGAAAGTTTCGTCAAAGTCTATACCTTCTACTTGAGAGTAGCCTTGAGCAACTAGTCGTGCCTTGTTCCTGATGATAGTACCATCTTCATCTTTCTTGTTCTTGAAGATCCATTTGGTACCTATCACATTATGTTGCTTTGGAGGCTTCGTTAATTCCCAGACTTTGTTTCGCTCAAATTGATGGAGCTCTTCCTGCATTGCTTTAATCCAGTAGTCATCCTGAAGAGCTTCATCTATTGTCTTTGGTTCGATTAAAGATACGTAGCAAGCAAGTCCGCAAACCAACTGCCTTCGAGTTCTAACTCCTTCTTGTGGATCTCCAATGATGTTCGATTCCGGATGATCCTTGGAGATTCGTAGCGTTTGTTGAAACGGAGTACTCGGAGGTACACGAGATGATTCCTGCACATCAGATAAACTAGAAGAACCATTAGATGCATCATTAATATTGGAAGCATTATTATGAGAAGATGCACTAGCAGGAGAATCATCATCTAGTGAGATATCGAGGGTAGATTTTTCAGATTCAAAATGAGAAGCTTCATCTACTTTAACATTTATAGATTCTACAATCGTCTTAGATTCAATGTTAAATACTCGATATGCTCTGCTATTCGTAGAATAACCCAAAAAGATCCCTTCATCACTTCGAGAGTCGAACTTTCCAAGATTTTCACGGTCACGTAAGATGTAACATCGACTCCCGAAGATACGAAAGTACTTGATATCCGGTTTTCTACTAAACCACAGCTCATATGGTGTATTCAAGGTTCCTGGGCGCAAATACACTCTGTTAATGACATAGACAGCGGTGTTCACAGCTTCAGCCCAAAAATGTAGCGGTAATTTCCGGCTATGAAGCATCACACGCGCCATCTCTTGAACAACCCTGTTTTTGCGCTCAACAACACCATTCTGCTGAGGTGTATAGGGTGCCGAGAATTCATGTTTAATGCCATTTGAAGTACAAAAGTCAATGAATTTTGAATTTATGAATTCTCCACCCCTATCACTTCTAACACGAATGATCTTTTCATTCTTTTCAATCATAATACGATGGCAAATCTCATGAAAAGAGTCAAACGTATCAGCTTTCTCTCTCAAAAATGCTACCCATGAAAACCGAGAGAAATCATCAACCAATAAAAAGATGTACCACTTACCTCCCAAGGATGGTTGACGGGTCGGCCCCATTAAGTCCATGTGCAAAAGTTCCAAGGGCCGTTTTGTACCAACGTGGTTCAAGTTTTTGTGTGCAGTCCTAGACTGTTTACCCTTTTGGCAACCACCACACACAACATTTTGTTTAAATAAAAGCTTTGGAATCCCCTTGACCACGTCCTTGTTTGAAATTCTAGTAAGTTCCTTAAAATTTAAGTGACCTAGCCTTTCATGCCAAAGAGTTTCATTATTCAAAGCGGCTAAGTTACAATTTTCAGAAAATTTATTAGGAACAACATAACAATTGTTTTCAGATCTAACCCCTTTTAAAAAGAAGACATGGTCCTTATCAGTTACAACGCATTCAACCGATGAAAAGTTAACTGAAAAACCATTGTCGCAAAGTTGACTTATGCTTATGAGGTTAGTCTTAAGGCCATCGACAAATAAGACGTTTTTCAAAATCTGGCCATCTGGAATAGCTACCGTCCCTTTTCCAACAATTTTGGAAGATCGACCGTCTCCGAAAACAACGTGTCCTCCGGAGATTTTCTCAAGATTTTGAAAACTATTTTTGTCACCGGTCATGTGACGGGAACACCCGCTATCCAGATACCAAGACGAGCTATCATATGCATGCAAGGAAATATTGGAAACAAGACAAGGGAAAATTTCACCTTTGCGCACCCAAGCCTTTTTGGAATGCGTCTGTAATGGTCGTGAAGTTTTGTGCCTAGGTGAAAGCGTCTTGTTAAAACGATTGTTGCTCCTTGATGAAGTCGTCTTGTGCGGTGAACTACCAAGTCTCTTTTCATTTGAAAAGTTTTGCTTTGATTTCCGGAAAGGAGCCTTTTTGGTAGTTGATGCAAGAGGTGCTTGAGATGAGCGTTCGACTCCCGTCTTGCAATATCTTCTTATGTGCCCTGAAACACCACAACGAAAACATACCTTAGATCTTGACGATCCCAAAGAGGATGAAGTAGGTTGGTTGTCGTTGTTTGTCTTGAATTCCGGTGTCGGAGGAGGAGATACCGACTGAGGCACAAAAACTGTCCCACTCAAACTTGGACTGTTTCCAGTTTGAGTGTATCCGAGGCCGAACCTATTTGATTGACCAAGACCAAGAAGTCTATCCAACTTACTCCTTCCTGAAGAGAATCGCTGTAAGTCATTCTTGAGTTGGAAAATGGTCTTTGTCATTTCCAGGTTATCCTGTCGAGCCTCGTTGTAGAGCTTTGAGAAGTGATTCGCGTTATCCACCAGATTTGTATGTTCCTTCTCAAGTTGCTCATTGGACTCTTGAAGGGAAGCATTTTCTTTTATCAGGTTTTCCCTTTCCACTTCAAGAGCGTTTGAGAGAGAAGTCGCTCTTTTTGCTTCTTCTTCGAGATCATGCACTCTCCCTCTCAAACTCTTGTTTTGCTTAGCCACTTTCTTTGAGTCCCTCAAAAGTCTGTGGTAGGCTAGAGCAAAATCTTCACCTTCCGAATCATCCGATTCATTGTCCGTTGCGTTCTTTTCAACAGTGGAGTTGGACAACGACTCAGATGTATTTGCCATGAAGCACATGAATGGTGAAGATGTGGACGCGTGGAATGCCGTGGAGCTCTTTTCTTCATCACTTGAAGACGACTCATTTGACGTTGAGTTGTCATCCCAAGTGACGACTTGCATCGCCTTCTTCTTTGCCGGATACTTGTTAGGACACTCCGTTGCAATGTGGCCGTAACCTCGACATTTGAAGCATTGCAGTTGTCCTTCTGAACTTTTCTTATCCTTTGAGAAGTTTTCCTGCTTTCTTGACTTGTGACTTGGAGTACCCTTGCCTTTGTTCCACTTTCCGAAGGATGGAGATTTGCTTGAATTACCCCTTCGGAAGTTGCGGCGAAACTTCCTTGTCAAGAGAGCGAGCTGCTTCTCAAATTCCTCCATAGAAAGGTTCTCGTCATCGTCCGAGGAGGATGTATCCGCGTCTTCTTCCTTAGTTGTTTTCAACGCATAACCTGAAGACTTAGAAGTGGATGCTTTTCCAGAAGAATTGTTAGTATTAAAAGTCATTTCATATGTTTGTAATGAACCAACTAATTCTTCTACACGTATTTCGTCCGGGTGTTTAATAGTTTCAATGGCAGTAACCTTTGGGCGAAATCGTTCAGGAAGAGTTCTTAAGATTTTTCTTACAATCTTAAATTCTGGAATCTTCTCTCCCAAATTAGCACATGAGTTTACGATGTCTTGCAATCGTGTATAGTAGTCCGTGAAAGATTCATTTTCTGCCATCAAGATAGAGTCAAACTTGCTCGTAAGCATCTGCAGTTTCTGAATCTTCACGAGGTTAGTTCCCTCATGTGTAACCTGGAGAACATCCCAGATTTCTTTCGCAGTCTCACATGCCGAGACGCGAGAGAATTCAGTTTGAGATAAGGCATTAAAAATAGCATTAATCCCCTTGCCATTGTAAGAAGATAACTCAAACTCTTCCTTGGTCCATTTCGACCTAGGTTTTAAGGTGTGAACATCAGAGATAAGTTCAGTTGGATTAGACCATCCTGATTCAATTGAATGCCACACCCTTTCGTCGATGGAAGATAAAAAGGCTTTCATCCGTACTTTCCAGTACGCATAATTTGTTCCATCAAAGAAAGGGGGTCGATTGATGTTTCCACCTTCAACCATTGTTCACAACCCTATTCCCGCTCTGATACCACTTGTTGGGTCGTATATAATACGGATCTAAATAGGGGAAGAAACACCTAGAGGGGGGTGAATAGGTGTAAACGTATAAACACTCCAAAAATCGTTGCGATAAAACCCAATGCGGAAAATAAAATAACACGCAAGATTTTTACGTGGAAAACTCCATCACCGGAGTAAAAAACCACGGGACCGATAACACGGCAGAAATCCACTAGAATTAAAACACGTACAAGGTGATTTACCGTACACACTTACGACTCAACCTTTTCCATACGCTCCTAGAGGATCTTCTCCGCTCGCTCCAGACGCTTCTCGAATCCACGATCTGCGCCCAACGCCGAATCCACGGCGTCCAACGTCGAATCCACGACGTCCGACCGAATCCACGGTCTTCACCCAATAGCACCGTTCGAATCCACGAACGTGCCTCGCTCCGAATCCACGAGAGCGATTGAACCTTGAATCCACAAGGACACGCGAATCCACGCGCCGATTTTTGGGGTAAATCGTTGTTTTTGGGTGGTGATGATCCGCCGAATACTTAGATCAAAGATAGATCGGAAATACCATCTAAGTATTCATTAGTTTGATTCAACTCAAGATGTGAGTATGAAAACCTAGAATCAAACTAATCAATATAGATGAAGAAACATAGAGTATTCTCTAGTGATTTCCTTTCTTCTCTATATGTGGATCTATAGCCGTATAAGATGATACAAGAAAATGACGGCTATGTGGATTCACCCTAGAAAGAAAGACATAGGGTGTATTTATAGGTTAGAAACCCTAGGAAGGAGATAAGAATCAAAAACCAACCATTTCTGAATTTTTACGGACGGCGATCCGGATCGTGATAACTAGGATCCGGATCGTCATAACAAAACAGCCAATTCCAGAAAAACGAAGGTTCGGGATCCGGATCATGTGACTACGATCCGGATCGTTCATACAGTTTACCAAACATCAACGTTCGGGATCCGGATTGCGAAGCAAGATCCGGATCGTTCAAGGTAGATGGTAAACTCAACGTTCGGGATCCGGATCAAGAGACTACGATCCGGATTGCGACGATGTATGAACGAACCACCTTCGGGATCCGGATCGAACAACCTGATCCGGATCCTGAACATGTCCCAAGTCCAGTTTTTGATTTTTATGCAATGAAAGATTCTTCCAAGTGTTTCTACACTACAAGAAGTATTCGGATCACACAAATTCTTTAGTTAAACATACCTGATCCTTCTGAATTCTTCTTTCTTGAGATTGAGTTAAATGATTCAACTTTTCTTCACCTTCAATCTTCAGGACTTGAAACTTTCACGAAACTACGCCAACACAAATTCCGTAACAGATTGGGTCGTGTGGGGTTATGTTATTGATTGTGGTTCCTTGTGGCAGGATGCCTCCGCGACGCAAGATGTTGACGCGTTCGTAGCCTTCTTCCTCTGAGCCCGAGCAGGAGGAGTCCGAGCAAGGCCAGCAGGGTGAGGTACGGGAGCTCCAGGCTCAGATGGCCCAGATGGCAGAGGCCGTTCGGCGTCAGGAGGAGGCTACCCGACGTCAGGAGGAGGCCATGGGGCGGTTGACACATATATTAGAGCAGAGGGCGCAGCCAGTGGTAGCACCCCCGGAGGGTTCTCCCGTACCATCTTCACCTGCCGTGGCTCCCCCAGTTGTACCGGTGACCGCAGCATCCCCTGTTGCTCGGGGTACTGGTAGACAGCCGTCTGGGTTGACGGGACCTTTGACCACGGCAGAGCAGCGGGAGGTGGTCGACTTGTTGATGAGGTTCCGCCAGTTTGACCCACCCCATTTCTCGGGGCAGAGTACAGAGCCATGGGAGGCAGAGTCGTGGATCACGGCTATGGAGCGACGTTTTTGTAAGTTTTTATAGGATCCACAAGGATCTAAATAGGTACTATCAAACAACTAGAGGGGGGGTGAATAGGTGTAATACTTATAAAACCAAATCTCAGTGCAAAATAAAAACCAATGCGGAAATAAAAACAGCACACCGAGATATACGTGGAAACTCCAATCCAGGAGAAAAACCACGGGACCAACACGCAATAACAATCCACTAAGAATAGAAGAATAACAAGGTGATTACCGACTCCACGGACTCAACCCCTCCTTCAGCTTCTTCGGACCTTGCGCTGACCGGTTGGATATCCACGCAATAACAATCCCTAAGAAAAGAAGAATAACAAGGTGATTACCGTCTCCACGGATTTAACCCCTCCTTCAATTTCTTGGACCTCGCGCTCCACCGATTTTGCACGTCCACTGCACACGTTCGAATCCACGAACGCCACTCGAATCCACGAGCACACGTTTCGAATCCACGAAACGCCTTTAGCACACCGAATCCACGATGCCACGTCGAATCCACGACGCAAACTCAGTCGATAAGAATATTGACTTCGATGGTGATCCTTTGCTTAGATTCTCATTGAGGAACCGTAGAAGAAATCTCTAAGCAAAGATTAGATCAATTCGACGAAAGATATGTTCTTGAAAGAACCGTCGAATTGACCTAAAAGAGGCTATTAAGAAGAACGATAAAAACCTAGCCTCTAGGGTTGCTCTCAAGAGTTTTATAAAAAGATCGGCCGTAGCTCCCACGTTTTTGAGAAACCCTAAGTGTCTATTTATAGTTTAGAAACCTTTGGAAAGAGATAAGAATCAAAAACATACCTTATCTGGAAATTTTCAGGACGGCGATCCGGATCGGATTTACTGCGATCCGGATCGTCGTAACGAGATTCACGATTCCAGAAAACCAAGGGTTCGGGATCCGGATTGCAAGGTCCGATCCGGATCGTTCATGCAATTCAGCAAAGTCCCATGTTCGGGATCCGGATCGGAATGGCCTAGGATCCGGATTGAAATTGCCAATGAACAAGTACCCTTCGGGATCCGGATTGCAAGGTCTGATCCGGATCCTGAACATGTCCCATGTCCAGTTTTTGATTTTTATGCAATTAAAAAATCATCCAAGTGTTTCTACACTATAAGAAAGTATTCGGATCACCACAATTATTTAGTTAAACATACCTGATCCTTTTGAATACTTTCTTCTTGAGATTGATGTAACTGATCCACAATTCTTCAACTTCAATCTTCAAGACTCAAGACACTGAGTGTCAACTTGAGCTCTTGTTGAATCTTCTCTAAGTCTTTGATTGCTGATTGACAATTTGATCCCTTTAAGACTCCGACTCAACTCACTGACTTGACTCACGAAATATGCCAATACCAAAATGCCGTAACAATCTCCCCCTTTGGCAATTTCGTGACAAAACCCAAAAATACATAAAAGCGCTCAAGTCACTCATCTTAAACCAAAAAGTCGAAATTCAATGTTATCACCAAAACATTGATTTTCTTTGCGTGAAAGATCCAATAAATACAAAATTACATTTGAACCAAACAGTCCTAGAACATACTCTATGACTTAGGACTTGGAGTCTTAAAGTGATGTAATTCCTGCAAAACAAAACTCCAAACAAAATCAAACGTTAGTCGTTAGAAATTAAAATCCTACATTTGATTCGTCCTTTTGGTTCTTTTGTTTTTCGGCTCTTTCAATCTTTTCTTTATCTCCCCCTATCATGAGCATCTCTAACATGTTCTCCATGTTCTCCATGTTCTTCCCCTGTCTTGAGCATTTATGTTCTCCCCCTTTGTGATACGATCATTATTTTCTGTTCTCCCCCTTTTTGTCACAAATTGTCAAACAGTGAACATACTAGACAAAAGGAAATCACTAACAGCATTAGTTCATAGAGAAAGAGAGATAAAAGCTCAGTTCCGGTATATAACAAAAACACAGATTGCGTACCGGTAGCCAAAAGCAAAAATCAAATAATTTCTTGAAACAAATCCAGATTTTAGAATCTTTTCAAATACCGATTTGTATTCCATCAAGAAATCAATTTAAGTGCTTTAAACAGTGAATTCACACAGATGTCATTCAATCCAATTAATTTCACAAAATTAAAAAGATTTACTCCAAAATCATGAAAAATAAAGGTAAAACATTATAAACCGTTTTTCATGTTATATTCATCAAACACAAGTCATCAAAAATAATCTTGAGATCCAAACTCTATCAAGATGTAACGGATTTACAAAGATGACTTACAGAGATTTCCAAATGACATCAATTTGATTTCTTACCCTTTCAAATTTGAGATAAGCACTAAAATACCTAAGGGTGGCTCTTTGAGCATCTTTCAACTATCCCACCTTATACCAACCAGGAGATTGTTCAAAATATAAGAGCTTTGCATATAAATCTCCAAATGCTTCAACTAAAAATTTCAAGAAATATTTTTCAAGCATCAAAACATGTGGTAGCTTCACACACAGACCGGACGACCGGGGTGGCAGCTCTTTCCAACATGTGGTGGTAGTTTTCACACTCCTTTCGGATGTAACTCTTTCCACATCTTTTGCAAATCATTTCAATACCCTTGTAAGAATGCAATCTCTTACGTGAAAGAATTAAATCCCAAATTTTAGTCTATCGGTTGTCTCATGTTTATCACAATGAATTCACACAACCGAGATAGATTAAGCATCTAAAGATCACAGATGATTTCTAAAATTTGATGCTTATAATATCAAAAATTCCTATAATGAAGTATCTTCAAGATTATGATTAAGGAGTAAAGTTGATAATCCAAATAAAATTAATTTGGAGTGAATAAAAGTGAAGCCCTTTTTATTCAATGCACTTGTTCAGTAAAAACCCTTTTGTTCAAAAACAAAGTATAAAAACGAAGAGCATTGAAAAACATGTAATGCAAAGATTAAGAAAGATATGAAGGGAAAACCAATCAAAGCATTACATACAGTCATAAGCTATTTAGAACTTAAGACAAGGAAAGATATCACCTTTCCGAATCCAAAATCGCTGGATTTTGGGTTGTCTTGATTCGTTGTGGCCGGGGGTTGTCCGCTTTGACTGTTGGTCCACCTTAGGTCTTTGCCTCGCAGTGATCCACTTGAATGATTGATGTTGTGGCTCGGACCTTTGGTGGGTTGAGTGAACTCCTTTGACTTGATGTGTCTTTTGATTCCGTTGAGTTCGCTCCGTAGATGAAGTTGTCGAAGGACTCTTCTTTCTCTTTTTCGGGCAATTCTTCACCAAATGTCCTTCAAGTCCACATAAGTGACACGTTCTTCCTTTCAATTTGAATGTGGAACTTGAAGCATGCACAGTTTGATCCCTTTTAAAACCCAAACCAACCTTGCTTGTTTGACCTAATCCGAACATACCGTCAAAGTTTTTGAAACCGGTTGAAAGCCTTTGTATGTCGGATTTGAGTTGATGAACTTGCTTGGTCAAAGCTTGGTTGGTGACATGAATTTCCTCAAACTGCTTTTCTAGAAAACCAATCTTGTCCATATATGATTTAGCGTTTGTCTCCGATTGGTTTAGCTTTTCTTGGAGGATTTTATTGTTATTCAATAAACGTCCTTGTTCCTCCTCGAGATCATGAAGTTTTATCTTTAAAGCATGATTCTCGTCTTGATTCTCAAGTCGTTGCTTCCTCAACTTCTTGATATGCTTGGCCATCTTCTTAGATTCCGCAAGAAGTTGTTGATATGCCTCAACGAGTTCTTCTTCGTCCGACTCCCCCTCACTTGATGACTCTCCGCCGGATGTTGATGTTTCATACAAAATCAAAGGAGCAGAGTCAGTGACTAAAGATGATAAACACAAATTAGAAGAGGGAATTTGAGAGGCATGAAAAGCAACAACTTTTTCCTCTTTACTTGAGGTCGATTCATTAGAAGTAGAATCGTCACAAGTTTTCGCTTGCAAAGCCTTCTTTTTGTATGATTTCTTAGAAGGACAATCCGTTGAAAAATGGCCGTAGCCTTTGCATCGATAGCATTGGATTTCCCCTTCGAAATCATCTTTTTCTTTTTCTTTAGAAGGTTTTGCAACGCCTGTGAGATTAGAGGATTTAGAACCCGATGATCCTTTAGATGGTTTCGTGGATGAAGATCCATCGGTTCGATTCTTCCAAAATTTTCGACGAAATTTCTTTGTGATCCGCGCCAATTGTTCTTCAAAATCGGCAAAAGAGATTTCATCGTCGGAACTTGATTCGCTATCTTCTTCCTTTGTTGATTTGAATGCAATACCTGTAAGCTTAGAAGAAGACTTGGAAGAAACTTGATTAGTAGGAAAAGTCATTTCATAAGTTTGCAAAGCACCTACTAATTCCTCTACACTCATCTCATCCGGATGACTAACGGTTTCAATGGCGGTAACCTTTGCCCTAAACCGTTCCGGAAGAGTCCGAAGTATCTTTCTTACAATTTTCGACTCCGGGATCTTTTCTCCTAAATTAGCACATGTATTTATTACATCTTGAAGTCTAGTGTAATAATCTGTAAACAATTCATGCTCTTCCATATGAATAGAGTCAAATTGACTTGTAAGCATCTGGAGCTTTTGAATTTTTACAAGATTAGTACCCTCATGTGTAATTTTGAGAATATCCCAAATTTCCTTCGCGGTTTCACACGCGGAAATTCGTGTGAACTCAGTCGAGGAAAGAGAATTAAATAAAGCGTTCATACCTTTCCCATTGTAAGAAGATCTTTCGAATTCCTCTTTGGACCATCTAGAGCGAGGTTTTGGGGTAGTAGAATTTCCTACTTCCTCAACAGGATGCACCCAACCGTATTCCACGGATTGCCATACCCGCTCATCAATTGCGATGAGAAAAGCTCTCATCCGCACTTTTCAATAAGCATAATTAGTCCCATCAAAAAGAGGAGGTCTATAAATATTACCACTTTCACCCGACATGATAGATAAACCTAAAACCCGCTCCGATACCAATTGTAGGTTTTTATAGGATCCACAAGGATCTAAATAGGTACTATCAAACAACTAGAGGGGGGGTGAATAGGTGTAATACTTATAAAACCAAATCTCAGTGCAAAATAAAAACCAATGCGGAAATAAAAACAGCACACCGAGATATACGTGGAAACTCCAATCCAGGAGAAAAACCACGGGACCAACACGCAATAACAATCCACTAAGAATAGAAGAATAACAAGGTGATTACCGACTCCACGGACTCAACCCCTCCTTCAGCTTCTTCGGACCTTGCGCTGACCGGTTGGATATCCACGCAATAACAATCCCTAAGAAAAGAAGAATAACAAGGTGATTACCGTCTCCACGGATTTAACCCCTCCTTCAATTTCTTGGACCTCGCGCTCCACCGATTTTGCACGTCCACTGCACACGTTCGAATCCACGAACGCCACTCGAATCCACGAGCACACGTTTCGAATCCACGAAACGCCTTTAGCACACCGAATCCACGATGCCACGTCGAATCCACGACGCAAACTCAGTCGATAAGAATATTGACTTCGATGGTGATCCTTTGCTTAGATTCTCATTGAGGAACCGTAGAAGAAATCTCTAAGCAAAGATTAGATCAATTCGACGAAAGATATGTTCTTGAAAGAACCGTCGAATTGACCTAAAAGAGGCTATTAAGAAGAACGATAAAAACCTAGCCTCTAGACAATGAATCGGATGTACTTGCCATAAAGCACACGTAAGGTGAAGATGTGGACGCGTGGAATGCCGTTGCGTTATTTTCTTCATCACTGGAAGATGACTCATTGGACGTTGAGGTGTCATCCCAAGTGACGGCTTGCATCGCCTTCTTCTTTAACGGATTCCTATTGGGACACTCCGTTGAGATGTGACCGTAACCTCGGCACTTGAAGCATTGGACTTGTCCCTCCGAGTTCTTTTTGTCTCTTGAAGAACTCTCTTGCTTTCTTGACTTAAAGCTTGAAAAACCTTTGCCTTTCTTCGACTTTACGAATGATGAGGTTTTGCTTGAATTACCCCTTCGAAAGTTTCGGCAAAATTTCCTTGTCAAGAGAGCAAGTTGCTTCTCGAAATCCTCCATTGATAGGTTCTCATCATCGTCTGAGGAGGATGAATCCGCGTCTTCTTCCTTTGTTGTTTTCAACGCAAAACCTGAAGACTTAGAATATGATGCCTTTCCAGAAGAATAGTTAGTAGGAAATGTCATTTCATAAGTTTGAAGTGCACCAACTAATTCTTCTACTTTGATTTCGTCCGGGTGTTTAACTGTTTCAATGGCCGCAACCTTGGCACGAAATCTTTCAGGAAGAGTCCTTAAAATCTTTCTTACAACTTTAAATTCTGGAATTTTCTCTCCCAAATTAGCACATGTATTTACAATATCTTGCAATCGTGTATAATAATCTGTGAAAGATTCATTTTCTGCCATAAAAATTGAGTCAAACTTGCTCGTAAGCATTTACAGTTTTTGATTCTTCACAAGGCTTGTTCCCTCATGTGTAACTTGTAGAACATCCCAGATTTCTTTCGCAGTCTCACATGCCGAGACGCGAGAGAATTCGGTTTGCGACAAAGCATTAAATAAGGCATTAATTCCTTTGCCGTTGTAAGAAGATGAATCAATTTCTTCCTTGGTCCATTTCGACCTAGGTTTGATGGTGCGAACATCAACAATAATTTCAGTAGGATTTGTCCATCCAAATTCTATTGATTGCCATACCCGTTCATCGATGGAAATTAAAAATGCTCTCATCCGTACTTTCCAGTAGGCATAGTTTGTTCTATCGAAGAGTGGGGGTCTGTTGATATTTCCACCTTCAACCATTGTTTACAATCCTTTTCCCTCTCTGATACCACTTGTTGGGTTATGATAATATGGATCTAAATAGGGGAAAAAATACCTAGAGGGGGGTGAATAGGTGTAAACAATAAACACTCAAAAAACTTTGCATAATAAAACCCAATGCGGAAATGAAAACAACACGCAAGATTTTACGTGAAAAAACTCCAAAACCAGGAGTAAAAAACCACGGGACCGATCACACGGTGAAATCAACTAAGATTAAACACGTACAAAGGTGATATACCATACTCACACACGACTCATCCTTTTTCCATACGCTCCGAGTTGATCTTCTCCGCTCGTTCCGCAACGCGCCTCGAATCCACGATTTGCGTCCAACGCCGAATCCACGACGTCTGACCAAATCCACGGTCTCCACCAAGTAGTACATCTCGATCACACGAACGTACCTCGCTCCGAATCCACGAGAGCGGTAACACCTTGAATCCACAAGGCCACGCGAATCCACGCGCCAATTTTGGGGAAAACCGTTGTTTTGTTGGTGGTGATAATCCGCCGAATACTTAGATCAAAGATAGATTGGAAATACCATCTAAGTATTCATTAATTTGATTCTACTCAAAATCTGAGTTTGAAAATTTAGAATCAAATTAATTAATATAGATGGAGAAACATAGAATTAAATCTAGTTATTTCCTTTCTTCTCTATATGTGGATTTATAAGTTTTTCTCCATTAATATTTTTCTGTCATTACCCGGAGTACAAAACTTATTTTCGGCTTACCCTAAAAGATAGAATTAGGGTTTACTTATAGGTTAGGAACCATTGGAAGTGGATAAGAATCAAAAACTGACTGTAACAGATTTTTACCCGCACGACGGTCCGGACTGGATTAGGCTTGATCCGGACTGTCGTTGTTTTTCAGAGAATTCCTGAAAAAACAGTGTTCGGGGTCCGGACTAAAATACCACGGTCCGGACTGTTCATGCGATTCCTGCAAAATCCACGTTCGGGGTCCGGACTGAACCAAGGGTGTTCCGGACTGGATTTGCGCATGAACCTACCTACGTTCGGGGTCCGGACTGGATTACTCTGATCCGGATCCTGAACATATAACAATCCAGTTTTTTGATTTTTATGCGATTAAAAACCCATCCAAGTGTTTCTACACTACAAGAAGTATTCGGATCACCAAAGTTATTTAATTAAACATACCTGATCCTTTTGAATTCTTCTTTCTTGAGATTGAGGTATATGATCCAACCATCTTCATCTTCAATCTTAAAGACTTAAACACTTTCACGAAATACGCCAAAACAAAATCCTTAACATTGGTTACCCCAATGTTATGCAATCTTGGATTGTCGAGGGAGGACAATGACCCTCCGTGGATCTGGTCAGGAGGAGTATGCTTATAGAGGAAGCTAGAGCGCGACGGAGGTTGATGCGTGATCGTACTGCTTTGATAGCGACTGTAGAGGAGGTGCCTACGGCGGCACCGGGACTAAAGGATATCCTTACCGCCCGTGTGATCCCGGGTGTGAGTCTATCTGAGCTGATATTGAAGCCGTCGTTTAGTGAGATTGAGATCGAGATAGTGATTGACGAGGTTTTGGAAACTGCGCCGACTTCGGTAGCACCTATTGGAGTATCACCTGCGAGACAGAGAGTGAGAACTGATAGAGCAGTTGCGGGATCTGATGGATCGAGAGGTCTGTATGACCCAGTGCCCCGTTGCGGGTACACAACAGTGAGGGTTATATGATGGTTTGAGCACAGACAGGTTGGATTGTGGTTTGGTAGATATCTTTGGGAGTTTAAGGGCCATTATGAGTTTACTGTTACGGAATTTGAGTTGGCGTAATTTCGTAAAAGGTTCAAGTCTTGAAGATTGAAGGTGAAGAAGGTTGGATCATTTAACTCAATCTCAAGAAAGAAGAATTCAAAAGGATCAGGTATGTTTAACTAAAGATTTTTGGTGATCCTAATACTTCTTGTAGTGTAGAAACACCTGGAAGAATTTTTCATTGCATAAAAATCAAAAACTGGACATGGGACATGTTCAGGATCCGGATCAGACATTCCAATCCGGATCCCGAAGGGTGTTCGTTCATACACTGGTTCAATCCGGATCGCAACATCTCATGATCCGGATCCCGAACACTAGTTTTACCTTTTTACTTGCACGATCCGGATCAGGATTTGCAATCCGGATCCCGAACGTTGATGTTTGGTGAAACTGTACGAACGATCCGGATCAGCCATTTCGATCCGGATCCCGAACTATTGTTTTTCTGGAAACCGTCTTTCTTGCTACTGCAATCCGGATCGCCGAAATCCGATTCGGATCGCCGTCCGTAAAATTTCCAGAAAAGGTAGGTTTTTGATCCTTATCTTCTTCCTAGGGTTTCTAACCTATATATAGACCCTATGATTCATTTTTCTAGGGTAAGCCATTAATCCACATACAAGCCGTCATCTTTTATACGGCCTAAGATCCATATATAGAGAAGAAAGGAAATACTAGATTTAATTCTATGTTTCTTCATCTATAATTGATTGATTTGATTCTAGGTTTTAATACTCAGATTTTGAGTAGAATCAAATCAATGAATACTTAGATGGTATTTCCGATCTATTTCTAATCTAAGTATTCGGCGGATCATCACCACCCAAAAAACAACGATTTCCCCAAAAATCGGCGCGTGGACTCGCGTGTCCTTGTGGATTCAAGGTTCAACCGCTCTCGTGGATTCGGAGCGAGGTACGTTCGTGGATTCAAAGCGTGCTACTGGGTGAAGACCGTGGATTCGGTCAGACGTCGTGGACTCGACGTTGGACGCCGTGGATTCGGCGTTGGACGTAGATCGTGGATTCGAGACGCGTTGCGGAACGAGCGGAGAAGATCAACTAGGAGCGTATGGTAAAAGGTTGAGTCGTCTGTGAGTACGTTAAATTACCTTGTACGTGTTTCAATTCTAGTGGATTTCACTGTGTTATCGGTCCCGTGGTTTTTTACTCCGGTTTGGAGTTTTTCCACGTAAAAATCTTGCGTGTTCATTTATTTTTCCGCATTGGGTTTTATTGCGCAATGATTTTTTGAGTGTTTATTGTTTACACCTATTCACCCCCCTCTAGGTGTTTTTTCCCCTATTTAGATCTATATTAGTATAACCCAACAAGTGGTATCAGAGAGGGAATAGGGTTGTAAACAATGGTTGAAGGTGGAAACATCAATCGACCCCCTTTCTTTGATGGAACAAATTATGCCTACTGGAAAGTACGGATGAAAGCCTTTTTAATTTCCATCGACGAAAGGGTGTGGCAATCAATTGAATTAGGATGGTCTAATCCAACTGAGATTATTTCTGATGTTCGCACCTTAAAACCTAGGTCGAAATGGACCAAGGAAGAAGTTGATTCATCTTCTTACAATGGCAAAGGAATTAATGCTTTATTTAATGCCTTGTCACAAACTGAGTTCTCTCGCGTCTCGGCATGTGAGACTGCCAAAGAAATCTTGGATGTTCTACAAGTTACGCATGAGGGAACTAACCTTGTGAAGATTCAGAAACTGCAAATGCTTACGAGCAAGTTTGACTCTATCTTCATGGCAGAAAATGAATCTTTCACAGACTATTACACACGATTGCAAGACATCATAAACTCATGTGCTAACTTGGGAGAGAAGATTCCAGAATTTAAGGTTGTAAGAAAGATCTTAAGAACTCTTCCTGAACGATTTCGCCCAAAGGTTACAGCCATTGAAACTATTAAACACCCGGACGAAATGCGTGTAGAAGAACTAGTTGGTTCATTACAAACTTATGAAATGACATTTACCCCTAACTATTCTTCGGGAAAGGCATCCTCTTCTAAGTCTTCAGGTTATGCATTGAAAATAACAAAGGAAGAAGACGCGGATTCATCCTCCTCAGACGATGACGAGAACCTTTCTATGGAGGACTTTGAGAAGCAACTCGCTCTCTTGACAAGGAAGTTTCGCCGCAACTTTCGAAGGGGTAATTCAAGTAAATCTCCATCCTTCGGAAAGTCGAAGAGAGGCAAGGGTACTTCAAGTTACAAGTCAAGAAAGCAAGAGGGCTTTTCTAAGGATAAGAAAAGCACAGAAGGACAAGTCCAATGCTTCAAGTGCCGAGGGTACGGCCATATCTCAACGGAATGTCCAACTAAGAATCCGTCTAAGAAGAAGGCGATGCAAGCCGTCACTTGGGATGACACCTCATCGTCAAATGAGTCATCGTCAAGTGATGAAGAAGACAACGCAACAGCGTTCCACGCGTCCACATCTTCACCCTTCATGTGCTTAATGGCAAGTACATCTGAGTCATTGTCTAACTCTACTGTTGAAAAGAACGCAACGGACAATGAATCGGATGATTCGGAAGGTGAAGATTTTGCTCTAGCCTATCACAAACTTTTGAGGGATTCAAAAAAACTGGCTAAGCAAAACAAGGGGTTGAGAGGGAGATTGCAGGATCTCGAAGAAGAACTAAAAAGGGTAACTTCTCTCTCGACCGATCTTGAAGTGGAAAGGGATAATCTGATAAAAACAAATGTTTCCCTTCAAGAGTCCAATGAGCAATTCGAGAAGAATTATATAGATATGGTTAACAAAGCGAATTACTTCTTGAAGCTCAACGGCGAGGCTCGACAGGAAAAATTGGAAATGACAGAGACCATTCTCCAACTCAAGGATGACTTGCAGCGATTTTCATCAGGAAGGAGTAAGTTGGATAAACTTCTTGGTCTTGGTCAAACAAATCGGTTCGGCCTCGGGTACACTCGAACTGGAAACAGTCCAAGTTCGAGTGGGACAGTTTTTGTGCCTCAGTCGGTATCTCCTCCTCCGACACCGGAATTCACGAGAAGCAACGACAACAAGCCTACTTCATCCTCCTCGGGATCGTCAAGCACTAAGGTATGTTTTCGTTGTGGTTTTACAGGGCACATAAGGAGAAATTGCAAGATGGGAGCCAAACGTTCATCTCAAGCACCTCTTGCAACAACTACCAAAAAGGCGCCTCCCCGGAAATCAAAGCAAAACTTTTCAAATGAAAAGAGCCTTGGTAGTTCACCGCGCAAGACGACATCATCAAGGAGCAGCAATCGATCTGACAAGACGCCTTCACCTAGGAGAATAACCTCACGACCATTACTGACGCATTCCAAAAAGGTTTGGGTGCGCAAAGGTGAAATTTTCCCTTGTCTTGTTACTAATGTTTCCTTGCATGCATATGATAATTCGTCTTGGTATCTGGATAGCGGATGTTCCCGTCACATGACCGGTGACAAAAATAGTTTTCAAAACTTTGAGAAAATCTCCGGAGAACTCGTTGTTTTCGGAGACGGTCGATCTTCCAAAATTGTTGGAAAAGGAACAGTAGCTATTCCAGATGGCCCGGTTCTAAATAATGTGTTATATGTAGAAGGCCTTAAGACTAACCTCATTAGTATAAGTCAACTTTGTGACAATGGTTTTTCAGTTAATTTCTCATCTGTTGAATGTACTGTAACTGATAAGGACCATGTATTCTTTTTAAAAGGGGTTAGATCAGAAAATAATTGTTATGTTGTTCCAAATAAAATTTCTGAAAACTGTAACTTAGCTTCTTTGAATAATGAAACACTTTGGCATGAAAGGCTAGGTCACATAAATTTTAAGGAACTTGCTAGAATTTCAAACAAGGACGTGGTCAAGGGGGTTCCAAAACTTTTACTTAAACAAAACATTGTGTGTGATGGTTGCCAAAAGGGAAAACAGTCCAGGACTGCACACAAGAACTTGAACCACGTTGGTACAAAACGGCCTTTGGAACTTTTACACATGGATTTAATGGGGCCAACTCGTCAACCATCTTTGGGAGGTAAATGGTATATTTTCTTGATGATTGATGATTTCTCTAGATATTCTTGGGTAGCATTTTTTAAAAGAGAAAGCTGATACTTTTGATTCTTTTCACGAGATTTGCCATCGTATTATGATTGAAAAGAATGAAAAGATTACTCGTGTTAGAAGTGATAGAGGTGGAGAATTCATAAATTCAAAATTCATTGATTTTTGCACTTCCAATGGCATTAAACATGAATTCTCGGCACCCTATACACCTCAACAGAATGGTGTAGTCGAGCGCAAAAACCGTGTTGTACAAGAAATGGCACGTGTTATGCTTCATAGCCGGAATTTACCGTTATACTTTTGGGCTGAAGCTGTGAACACTGCAGTCTATGTTATTAACCGTGTTTATTTGCGCCCGGGAACTTTTAATACACCATATGAACTATGGTTTTGTAGAAAACCGAACATCAAATATTTTCGTATCTTTGGGAGTCGGTGTTATATTTTACGTGACCGCGAAAATCTTGGAAAATTTGACTCTCGAAGTGACGAAGGGATTTTTATGGGTTATTCTACAAACAGTAGAGCATATCGAGTATTTAACTTGGAATCTAAGACGATCGTAGAATCGATAAATGTTAAGGTAGATGAAGCTTTTCACTTTGCATATGAAAAATCTACCCTCGATATCTCTCTTGATGATGATTCACCTGCTAATGCATCTTCTAATAATAATTCTTTCGATAATAATGATGCATCTAACGGTTCTCCAAGTTTGTCTGATGTGCAGGAATCGTCTCATGTACCTCCGTGTACTCCGTTACAACAAACATTATGAATCTCCAAGGATCATCCAGAATCGAACATTATTGGAGACCCACAAGAAGGAGTTAGGACTCGGAGGCAGTTGGTTTGTGGATTCGCTTGCTACGTTTCCTTGATCGAACCAAAGAACATCGATGAAGCTCTTCAGGATGACTACTGGATTGAAGCAATGCAGGAAGAGCTCCATCAGTTTGAGCGAAACAAAGTCTGGGAATTAACAAAGCCTCCAAAGCAACACAATGTGATAGGTACCAAATGGATTTTCAAGAATAAAAAAAATGAAGACGGTACCATCATCAGGAACAAAGCACGTTTAGTTGCTCAAGGCTACTCTCAAATAGAAGGTATAGACTTTGATGAAACTTTTGCCCCTGTAGCTAGAGTCGAGTCCATTCGTATCTTATTCGCGATAGCTTGTCATTTTAAAATAAAATTATTTCAAATGGACGTTAAGAGCGCGTTTTTAAATGGGTTTTTAAACGAGGAAGTTTATGTGGCTCAACCGAAAGGTTTTGTAGACTGTAAACAACCTAACCATGTTTTTCGTTTGAAAAAGGCTCTTTACGGTTTAAAACAAGCACCGCGAGCATGGTACGAAAGGCTAACAAAGCACCTATTGGATAAGGGCTATACTCGAGGGGGAGCTGACAGGACTCTCTTTGTGAAGCATTATCAGAATAACTTCATTGTAGCACAAATCTATGTCGATGACATTGTATTTGGTGCGACAAGAGATAATGATGCTTCTAAATTCGCTAAAACCATGGAAAGCGAATTTGAGATGTCAATGATGGGCGCATTGACTTATTTCCTTGGATTGCAAGTGAAACAGAGTGACGAAGGCATCCATTTGTGTCAATCCAAGTATGCTATGGAGTTGGTCAAAAAGTTTGATCTAGAAAATTGTAAAGATTTTCCGACTCCAATGGGAACTAGCAATAAAGGATTAGGAAGTGAATCTTTTAGTGAGAATGTAGACGAGAAACTTTATCGGAGTATGATTGGAAGTCTCCTTTATCTCACGGCTAGTTGCCCGGATATATCTTTTGGTGTTGGGATCTGCGCGAGATATCAATCTGCACCAAAGGAGGTTCACCTGAAAGCGGTGAAACGGATCATCCGATACATTAAAGGAACCATAAATTTCGGAATTTGGTATCCTATGGGAACAAGTTTAGATATTATTGGATACTCAGATGCCGATTGGGCAGGATCTGTGGATGATCGGAAAAGTACGAGTGGTGCATGTTTTTATCTTGGCCATTGCCTTGTTGCATGGCATAGTAAAAAGCAAAACTGCATTGCACTCTCGACTGCCGAAGCGGAATATATCTCAGCGGGTAGCTGTTCAACCCAACTCATTTGGATGAAAAGTGTGTTGAGCGACTTCCGGATTTCAGCAACTTCGGTAACAATTCTTTGTGACAACACTAGTGCTATAAACATTTCCAAAAACCCTGTGTTGCACTCTAGAACAAAACACATTGAACTTAGATATCATTTTCTTAGAGAGCTAGTTGAATCAAATACTCTTCAACTTTCATATATTTCAACTGAAGATCAATTAGCTGACATTTTAACAAAACCTTTGGATCAAAAACGTTTTATTCATTTGCGTAAAGCAATTGGAATGCTTTCCTTGAAATAAACTTCTTTTTGAAACTTTTGCTTAGGTTAGGTTTTGTTTTTGTGTTTTTGTTCTTTATCTATGTTTATACATAGTACATTAATTGAGCATGTGTATTATTGACTTTACTTGCATCCTTTCATATAATTAGAAATTTATTATGCTTTGGATATCATAATAATTCAGTTGATGCATTGATCATTTATTTAAATTAAACCATTTTTAATTGATCAAAGTCAATCTCTCTCTCAATGATCTCTTGGTATTGTTTTTATCTTATTTGACTATTTAGTTGAGTATGAATTCGAGATCAATCCTTGGTTGAATACTTTATAGCTTAAATTAATTGATAGCCAATTGAGGGGGAGTCAAAGAAAAGTAAAATGCTTAAAAGATGTGGAAAGAGTTACATCCCAATGAGGAGTGTGAAAACTACCACCACATGGAGGAAAGAGCTACCACCTCGGTCGTCCGAGTACTGTGTGCAGCTACCACATATATACCAAGCATGGTTTTGTAATTTTTGATTAAATAAAATGCATGATTGAAATACTTGACTCCGTCAAATTTCAAGGTTGGTATAAGGTGGGATTTTTAATGAAAGATGCTCAAAGAGCCACTCTCTTCAACAGATTGACTAGATACATTATATAATTTATTTGGGATTTCAAACACCTATTGATCTTGGTAATTCATTTTCTTTACCATTTTAATGATTTGATAAACGCCGTACTCATAAGATCATGATGGATGTGTTTGAACTTGATCAACTTTAAAGGTTTTAATTTCTGTAAATTGTCATGTCATTATTTGAATGTTATTGATAGATTTAACATAATTTATTTCTCTTGACATGAAACGATGATTTTTGTTTAAAGTTGATGTGCTAAAATGCTTACATACTTTTTCTGGATTTTATGGATTTTTTCTAAATTTTTCTGAAGAAAAAGTTGCAGCTGATCCGGATCGGGATAAGTGATCCGGATCCCGAACGCAGGCTTCTTCCTGCGGGTAGCCGATCCGGATCGAAATCTCGATCCGATCCGGATCACGGCTAGGGTTTTAATAAGAACAAGAGGGTTTTGATTTCTTTTACCTTAATCTTTTGTTCCCAAGTCTCTAGAGTTTCTCTCTCTAGAATTCTTGCATCTTGGAGCTTTCCTAACTCAAGTTCTTCGAATCCAAGTAAGTTTTATTGATCAAAATCTCGTTTTTCACAGGTTTTCTCTATTTTCTTCAAAACGTGATGAGATTTTTCTATCCTTTTCGTTTGTGAATGGTTTTTGGTCAAATCTCTTTTGAAATAAGAACTCTGGGTAGATTAGTTTTGATTATATGCTAGGTATTCTCCTGATTAACGAATTTTTGGGCTTCGATTTCTGAAAATTCTGTTTTAGGGCATATAATAGGAATTTTTGGAAATCATGCAATTGATCTATTTTTAAAATTCTTTTTGCAAAACTAATTTGATTTTTAGTCTCTCTACATGATTATGATTGTTTGGGTACAATTTTTTAAAATTTTCAAAATTAACAATTTTTCATGTGTTCTTGAGTTATTGCTCACAGGATTCCTTTCTCACAAGAAACCAATAGCAATGGTGATCACCTGGATCGTTTTTCTTCTGGCTGCTATGGTACATACGAGAGACACTGTCAAGCCCAAGAGGGCCAAGAAAGCGAAGAAGACTAAGGATGATTCTGACACTGAATCTGAAACGGAATCAATTGATTGGGATGAGCTTCAAGTTGAAGCAACAACTGTTCCCACTGGCTCAAAAGGGAAAGCCCCTGCTGAAACCTCAAAGGCTCCGCCTACTGCTGCTGAAAAGGGCAAAGCCCCAATGGAAGAAACCTCTGGGAAGACAAGAAGAAAATGTGTTGCTCGCAAAAGAGGGAGTGCTCGAGGAATCTCCATTGAGCAACCAGCTGTTAGCCAAGCACCTCCACAAGACTTTATCAGCTCGGCTAGGATTAAGAAAAATGAAGAGGGAAGTGGAATTCAAATTACTGAATCCCTCTCTAGAACACACTCGGTACCTAGCGAATCCCCATGGGCTGAAAACCAGCATGCATCATCTGCCTCTACAACTCGTCCAGCGACTTCCAAGAGAAACGCTCTAGAAACTACCGTATTGGCCGCCATTCATCAGGACCAAAGAAGACTTTCTGCTGACCAAGAGAGATTGGCATTAGGTCTCCGGCAAATGGCCGCTGAACAAAAACAGATGAAGAAGAAATGTTCCAAATTATCGCGAATGCTGAAAGGAATCTTGAACAAGATAGACGATACTAGCTCGGACAGTTCTGATTTGGCTTGATCATTTATGCTCTAACCCTTATCATTTCTATTGCAGGTTTTTAAGTTTTAGTTTTTACTTTTAGTTCTCAGGATTTTCTTGATTTTGAAATTTTTAACTCTCCTTAAATTTTTGTAATTTTGGCTTAGTTTGTGACAAAAAGGGGGAGAGAGTTTAGAGAGAACTTGAACAATGATGATGTGAAAACTGTGTGAATGTGTGAACATCAAGGTAAGTATCACTTCAACTTCAACTTTGGTTTTTATCTTGTGATTTGTTGCATGTCCCTACTAACTATTCGACTAACTACTTGGACATGCAATATGACTAACAAGTTGATGTTGGACTAACACTTTGTGACATTTGGTTTTTGAATGCATAGAAGATATGTTGGTTTTTGACTATGATTCTCTTACATATCTGAATTCTCAAATGTCATGATGATCAGATAAACTCTATCTCTGTACTTGGTTTTGTATGTTTCAATTCTTGAGGTATCTAACGATTCAGTTTGTCAAGAATAATTTCTGTGTGCAGAGAGTACAGATGTCTAAGTCTAGAGTCTGTTTTAGGAGTTTATCTCATGTTTTTAAATTTTTGGATCTCCATTGTAAATTTTTGTTGTATGGTGATAGCAACAAAAATATCTTTTTGAATTTTCTTTAGTGGATTTGTGTTTTGTCACGAAACCGCCAAAGGGGGAGATTGTTACGGAATTTGAGTTGGCGTAATTTCGTGAAAGGTTCAAGTCTTGAAGATTGAAGGTGAAGAAGGTTGGATCATTTAACTCAATCTCAAGAAAGAAGAATTCAAAAGGATCAGGTATGTTTAACTAAAAATTTTTGGTGATCCGAATACTTCTTGTAGTGTAGATGTAGTGTACTGGTTTTTCCCATGCAACTTTCCGGTGAATCCACTGTGTAGAACACCTAGTGTTGCTGTGTCTGGCCCATGGTGCATCGAAGGGGTGCCACAGATGGACCTTGTGAGACTTTGATAGCGGATTTGGCCTTCGGCTGTATTTGCCGAATTTTAGAAAAGGTTTTGGGCCAATCTGAGGTTGGATTTGGATTCAGCGCGGAAAAACGCTTGAAAACGGCTATTTGCTTGTTAAATTTGGAGTCCGGATGACCAAAAGCGGGCTTCCGGAAGTTTTCGGGGATTTTCGGTGCATGGGGGAGACTCGTGGACCGGCCTGAGCCACGTGGCGGCCTATTATTGGCCGGCTCACGCAGCTCGGTCCACGGGGAGGCGTGGCGGTGCATGGACCGCGGGCGGGAGACGCGTGGCGTGCCCTGATAGGCCGGCGCACGCGGCACGGCTCAGCGGTTTTGCGGGGTTGCGGTGGACCGGGCGCATGACACGTGGCGGCTTCGGATTCGCTGGCTCACGTGGGCGCGGTCCACGGTGCGCGCAGTGGGGCGCCTCGGGACGGCGCGCGCACAGTGGCGCCAGGCGGGCGGTCGGCCGCACTCGAGTGCGCCACGTGTCGCCTCGTGGTTGGGCGGCCGTACCTACCCCCGCTGACCGCGAGGGGACACGCGGCGCACAGCGGGCCGCCTGGGATTGCTGTCCCCTGTTTGGGGTGACGTGGCCGCACCAGGGTCTTTCGGGCGCGTCGGACGGGAGGTGTACAACCGGGTTTCCGAGCCCAGTGCGCCCGAAACCTGCACCCGAAAACCCGGCCCAACAGCATATGGGCTGGGCCTATAAATAGGTTTCCCTGTTCGTTCTTTAGGCTCTTTGGACCCCTTTTTCTCAGAGTGTTCTTCAGAGAAGTTTTCCCTCACTCAGTGCACTACCCATTGGAGAACTTTGAGGATTTTTGGAGGCACTCTTCCCGAGGTTCACCATTTTACGGCGCGGCGCGACGCTTGTTTCCCGGCGATCCTCTTCGCCCCTTCTCAGTGTTTGGACTCCTCCGACTCACCCCGACTTCGGATTTCGCCGATTCTTGCGCCGTTGGACTCACGACAGGTAGGACTTCAACTCCTGTGTTTTGAGGTTCCTCGATTTCCATGCTGATCTTGGAGTTTTCTGAGCACCCATTTGACCCATTTTTCTTCGCGGACTTTTGGACAGCACCGCGGTGTTCTTGCCGTATCTTTTCGCTCAGACGTCGGATTGAGGCGATTCAAAAGGAAATCTTCATCTACTCTTCGCAAGGAGTCTCCTGGATTTTTCTCAGATTTTTTTTGGATTTTGTACGAGGGTGAGAATCTCCTTTCTCTGTGGTTCTTTGTTACAGAAATTTGGTACAGTTTGGTTTGGGGTGTACCCCTTGCCGGATTTTTATCTCAGCGTAGGAAACTCCGATTTGGGCGTGCAGGTACTCGTTTCGACGGGCTCGTCGCAAGGATCGCGATAGTATTTTTCTTGGATTTTTCTGGGCATTATTCGCAGGTAAAAATTGGAGAATTCTGGACTGTGGAATTAGGGGACAGATTTTGGAAATTGGGAATGAATAGCTTATGTACTTTCCTTTGGGGTATTTTGTACAGATTGGTGGTGAGTTTTGGACTGATCTTGGACTTCGCTTTTGGGAACTTGGAATAGCGCTCGAGGTGGGTGATGTTGTGAACCTCCTACTTGTGAATGTCACTAGGCCTATTAGAATGCCTTGATCATGTGCTATTAATTGTGAATGTATCTAGCATGCTTGTATGAGATTAAGGTTCCTTTGTTAATATTTGCATTGTTAGCAGGCTACAGGTTAGTAAGTGGTGTTTCCATGTTTAGATATGCAATTTAATTAGTTGGAAAGAATACTAAAGCCATATCATGTCATATGTTAAGGGAAGGTTTGGGCATGTGGTTAGAATGCATGTTGTAAAAGAGGTACTTGCTAGTAGATTATGCATCTAAATTGTATCATATATCCTGCCACATGTACATCGGGAGTTCCAAACACTTAATGTTGCATATGTTAGAATAATTGAAATGATTTTATCAAATAAAGGACTTTGCATGCTTGAATGGTCATCTAGCTAGGCCATCTTTTTCTGCTACACAAACATATTGGAATTGACTTAGGAGAAACCATGCTTTTATTCGTTCTCCTGTCGTCTAGTCTTAGGGGATTGTGTAGTCAGATGTTCAGAGTTGGGACAGTCGGGGATCGATGTTTGGGTGTTGCGGCGACCGCGGACTGTGGGCGGTTGACCGGATTATTATTATTATTATTACTTTTGCATCAGATTGGAGGTAGGGGATCGAGTTTCCCTTTAGTGGATGGGTTTTCCCACTTTGATCAGAGTCGTGACCCCGTCCTGCTATTTTATGATACTGATGATACTAGTGACAGTGATACTATGCTCGTGTGGGGTCGCTCCCCTCGAGTGCCACTCCGGAGTAGGTTTCAGACCGTGTTGGGTGCCGGTCAGACCGTGTTGGGTTCCGGTCATTTGGACAGGGGAGATACTGAGTTGTGAGGTTGACAGCAGAGCAGGCAGTACCAGTGTTTACTGGTGTTTTGATTGGGTTGGTCTGTCAGTCCTTGACGTTCTGGTGCATGCTTTCAGCTATTCTTTAGTTAGGCATCTTAGAGGCATGTTAGTGGTAGCTCTTCATCAGTAGTGTACTTGTAGCTTACCACCTCTGTTTTCATTTTTGCCTCTGATAGTCCTAGTGGGCATGTCTGAGTTTGAGGTCTACCCACTAGGGGAGGCTACTGTTTTTATAGTAGTTCTCACCCCCCACTGCTTTCTTTTTTCTTTTCCCCTTTGTTTTGCAGAGTCCTCTGCGGGAGTTGCGGGACCCTCTTCCCTGGATCGAGGTAAGAGGATCGCTGATTAGATAGCCACTGCCCCGAGTTCGAGTTTTGTAGTTTTGATGTATCCCCAGTACACTCAGACGGTTGTATTTCCTTTTATTTTGGGTCTGGCTGCGGCCAGCTGGTTGTATTTATTTCGTGAGCTGGGAGAGACACTTGTATATTTGTGAGAGCTTATTGTACTTTTATTTCCAGCATTTGTCTGAGATGTATTAGTTTTAGTTTAGCTCTGTTTTATGCTCCTTTATTATATATTTTATATCTGAGTAGGTTACCAGCGCTTCGTGTACACGGAAAATTCCGTATGCACGGCGGATCTGTGGACGGGCCCGGGTTCTGGTTTACACCCGGGGCGTGACAGTAGAAACACCTGGAAGAATTTTTCATTGCATAAAAATCAAAAATTGGACATGGGACATGTTCAGGATCTGGATCAGACATTCCAATCCGGATCCCGAAGGGTGTTCGTTCATACACTGGTTCAATCCGGATCGCAGCATCTCATGATCCGGATCCCGAACACTAGTTTTACCTTTTTACTTGCACGATCCGGATCAGGATTTGCAATCCGGATCCCGAACGTTGATGTTTGGTGAAACTGTATGAACGATCCGGATCAGCCATTTCGATCCGGATCCCGAACTATTGTTTTTCTGGAAACCGTCTTTCTTGCTACTGCAATCCGGATCGCCGAAATCCGATCCGGATCGCTGTCCGTAAAATTTCCAGAAAAGGTAGGTTTTTGATCCTTATCTTCTTCCTAGGGTTTCTAACCTATATATAGACCCTATGATTCATTTTTCTAGGGTAAGCCGTTAATCCACATACAAGCCGTCATCTTTTATACGGCCTAAGATCCAGATATAGAGAAGAAAGAAAATACTAGATTTAATTCTATGTTTCTTCATCTATAATTGATTGATTTGATTCTAGGTTTTCATACTCAGATTTTGAGTAGAATCAAATCAATGAATACTTAGATGGTATTTCCGATCTATTTCTAATCTAAGTATTCGGCGGATCATCACCACCCAAAAAACAACGATTTCCCCAAAAATCGGCGCGTGGACTCGCGTGTCCTTATGGATTCAAGGTTCAACCGCTCTCGTGGATTCGGAGCGAGGTACGTTCGTGGATTCGAAGCGTGCTACTGGGTGAAGACCGTGGATTCGGTCAGACGTCGTGGACTCGACGTTGGGCGCCGTGGATTCGGCGTTGGACGCAGATCGTGGATTCGAGACGCGTTGCGGAACGAGCGGAGAAGATCAACTAGGAGCGTATGGTAAAAGGTTGAGTCGTCTGTGAGTACGTTAAATCACCTTGTACGTGTTTCAATTCTAGTGGATTTCATCGTGTTATCGGTCCCGTGGTTTTTTACTCCGGTTTGGAGTTTTTCCACGTAAAAATCTTGCGTGTTCATTTATTTTTCCGCATTGGGCTTTATTGCGCAATGATTTTTTGAGTGTTTATTGTTTACACCTATTCACCCCCCTCTAGGTGTTTTTTCTCCTATTTAGATCTATATTAGTATAACCCTGTTAGGAAAGCGGAAGTGCGTGCATGCGCATTTAATGCAGCGGAAATAAATTTTATGATCATAAATATGATCCAATCATATATACCTTAACATCATAACATTTATGATATTAGTGTATATATATAAATATGTTACAAGATCATCCCGTGAGACACACAAAAATTATTATTCTAATCTAATTAGAAGAAGGGTTAGAATTTCAACCTTTGCTGATTACTGAAATTGTCTATCGATTGATATTGGATCTGAACTTCCGGTCCTTTGAGCCGTACAACTGTCCGACTTCTATGTGTATCCACACAAGGCTGCTCTGGGATCTGTGCTTCACACAATATAATCTCGAAACTCCTTTCGTGATTTTTGTATCAATGTGGAGAATAATTAATCCTCAAATTGTGCTAGCAATTTTAAGAGGATTAACTATAATATAGAGACCAATGATTATAGGAAGACTTCTCTCTAATGATTAAAGAGAACTCTAAATGATTAAGAGAACTCTTTATGATTACTTCATATGATTACCCATATGATTACCCATATGATTACTATATGATTACTCTCTATCTTTATGCCATTGAGGAATGTCTCTATTTAAAGACAACACGAAAGGTAGTAGAGATACATTCTCATAATGGCGTTGGTTTCATTGCAATTAATGAAAAAAAAACTTTCCTCTGGAAAAGTTGGTGAGGAGAGAAAGAGATGAGAAAAGAAAACATACATTATAAATGAGATGAGTGTTAACTCCTCTCATTTAATGTGTATTAGAAAGAAACGAAAAGAGAAAATGTTTTCTCCTTTTCTTCTCCATTAATAGTATAATTAATATATCGTTTTATTTCTTTCTCTCTTCCTCCTCGTCTCCATCTCTAAATAATAAAATGATCAATTAATAAGTGAAAGTTTTCTTTCATTAAGTTAATTGGTTTCCTCATATGTATGTATATACATATACATATGTATGTATATACATATACATATGTATGTATATACATATATATATATATATATATATTGCTAACTAGCTTAGCAAATAACAAATACTTTGTTATTTTAGCAAAATGGTCTCTATAATTCTCTAAGCACAAATCACACGCAACCTTTATTGTGTGTGACCACATAGGTTCAATTCTACCTGGTTGTGAGATGTGACGCTAAACTCTTTTAGTGTCACCATCGGAACTCCTTTCGATGGACCAAAATATTTTTGACTCTCCCAATTGATTGTGATTAACTATCTTTAATCACTTATGTGGGTCCCACAATCCACGAGTGACACCTAGCAGTATGTCGCAGCAATCCAAGTAGAATGAATAATAGACTAAACCTCTAGGTGTAGTTACCGTGTGATTAAATCCTTCTATCACTTGTCCTAATTGAGTCGAGGTTATGGATAACTCGTCAAACCCCATTACTCAATTATATATCTTATCTGATCATTAACCGATATATGAAAACTCCTTTTCATAAAATCACACTGCCTTGGCCAAGGGCTTTTATATCTTAAAGAACAGATAGTATAGGATAGTTACCTCTCTACCGAGGGTGATAGATTCCATCTTGACACACACCTATCTTTATGCATGATCCACTGTAGCCAACATATGTTGACTTTAACTCATGATTAGGGTATAAAGTATTTACACAGTCAAACTACAGTAACCCATACGTAAGATAACTGTGGTGCCTCAGGTCAAAGGATCACTCACACCACTACAGCATGGAACAATTTACTGACGAGTGAGTAGACATCCATGTGATTGTTCATAATTGGTCACGCTCAGTGAAAATGTTCTCCAACATTCACCTGTATACTTGCTCTAGTGTCACCACACTAATGACTTAAGACTCATCATCCCATAAGGAAAGCACAGTATACACTGACCTAACCGGATTTATCATCGCCCTCGTGATAATCCTATGATCAGGAGCATTTAAAATTAATTACAAAAGAATACATGTCTCAAATTCCTAACATCTTAGAAATATGATTCTTTTACCATTAATTCTAAGGACGATTCATATATATATTTACTTGACAATAATATGAATGAATAAATGCCAATTTATTAATTTAATGAAAGATATAAAGATGCAAACCCTATAGTTGTGTCACCGATTGGCTTATAGGGCATATAACTAACAATCTCCCACTTGCACTAAAGCCAATCACCCATATAGCGTAGACCCATTTTCTCAAGATGGCCTTCCAGCTTTTGTTGAGTGATTGCTTTGGTTAGTGGGTCTGCTACATTGTCAGCAGAAGCAACCTTTTGTATGAGTATTTCATTCCTTTCAATATAATCTCTGATTATATGATATCGCCGTTCAATATGCTTGGATTTCTGATGAGATCTTGGCTCCTTAGCTAATGCTATGGCGCTATTATTGTCACAGAAAAGTGGCGTTGGTTCCTTAATAGCTGGAATCACACCGAGTTCTGCAACGAACTTTCTGATCCAAACACATTCCTTTGAGGCTTCTGATGCAGCAATATATTCTGCCTCCATGGTGGAATCGGCAGTCGTTGCTTGTTTGGAACTTTTCCAAATAATGGATCCTCCATTACATATGAATAAATACCCTGATGTAGATTTTCTATCATCAACATCTGACATAAAATCAGAATCTGTGAAGCCTTCTAGCTTCAACTCACTACCTCCAAAGACTAGGCACATATCCTTAGTTCTTCTTAAATACTTAAGGATATTTTTAACTGCAACCCAGTGTTCCATACCCAGGTTAGATTGATATCTACTTGTGACACTCACAGCTTGTGCGATATCAGGTCTCGTACATAACATTGCATACATTAGACTCCCAATAGCTGAAGCATATGGAATTCTATTCATACATTCTCTTTCCTCAGGTGTTTTAGGACACATCTTCTTGGAAAGATAGATTCCATGTCTAAGAGGTAATAGACCTCTTTTGGAATTTTCCATACCGAATCTCTTCAGTACTTCCTCTATGTACATTTTTTGAGATAGGCCAAGCAACCGTCTAGACCTATCTCTATAGACCTTTATACCTAAAATATAGGATGCATCGCCTAAGTCTTTCATGGAGAAATTTTGAGACAACCACAATTTGACCGATGACATCATCCCAATGTCGTTCCCAATTAAAAGTATATCATCCACATACAATATGAGAAATGTGACAGCACTCCCACTAGTCTTTTTGTACACACATGGTTCTTCCTCGTTTCTGGTGAAATCAAACGATTTGATTGCATCATTAAAACGAGTGTTCCAACTCCGAGATGCTTGCTTTAATCCATATATGGATCTCTGAAGCTTGCACACTTTATGATTATCATTGCTAGAGGTGAAACCTTGAGGCTGTTCCATATATATTTCTTCCTCAAGATATCCATTAAGGAAGGCAGTTTTCACATCCATCTGCCATATTTCATAATCATAATGTGCAGCTATAGCTAGTAAGGTTCGAATGGATTTTAACATGGCCACTGGCGAGAAGGTCTCCTGATAATCAATACCTTCTCGTTGACTATAACCTTTCGCCACAAGCCTTGCTTTATAGGTCTCAACCTTTCCATTTGAACCAATTTTTCTCTTGAAGATCCATTTACATCCAATGGGTACTATACCCACTGGTAAATCCTCTAGAGTCCAAACCTTGTTGGAATACATGGAGTCCATTTCAGACTTCATAGCTTCCTTCCATCTCTCAGAGTCGATGTCTAACATAGCCTCTTTATAGCTAGTAGGATCATGTCTATGATCTTTATCTCCCATTAAGAACATTTCTTTTATCTTCTCAACGACAAATCCTAAATATCTGTCTGGAGGTTGGGAAACTCTACTAGATCTTCGAAGTGGTTGTATGTACAATGGTTCTGATTGAGTAGAGATTTTTGGTCGATCATTATAGATTTGTTGCTCATCAGAGACATTCTCATTGAGCTCTATTTTCCTCCCACTACCTCCTTCTTGAATGAATAGTTTCTCAAGAAAAGAGGCATGCCGACTCACAATAATATTTTGATCCTGGGGAAAATAGAAATAATATCCCAATGATTCTTTGGGATAACCAATGAATCTACCTTTATCCGACCTTGCTTCCAATTTGTCTGTCTTCAGCTTCCTAACAAAAGCCGGACATCCCCAAATCTTGAGGTGACCAAGAGTTGGCTTTCTACTATACCAAATCTCATATGGAGTGGTAGAAACAGATTTGGAAGGTACTCTATTTAAAATATATGCAGCAGTGAGGAGAGCATACCCCCAAAGTGACATAGGCAAATCAGTGAAACTCATCATGGATCGCACCATATCTAATAAAGTGCGATTCCTCCGTTCAGATACTCCATTAAGTTCCGGAGTGCCGGGAGGAGTCCATTGAGAGATAATGCCATTTTCCTTGAGGTAGTTTAGAAAGTCTGTACTTAAGTACTCTCCTCCTCGATCTGATCGAAGAATTTTTATAAACTTTCCAGTTTGTTTTTCAACTTCATGTCTAAACTCTTTGAACTTTTCAAAGGCTTCAGATTTTTGTCTCATCAAGTAGACATACCCATACCGTGAATAATCATCAGTAAAGGTGATGAAGTAAACATAACCACCCCTGGCTTGCACATCAAATGGTCCGCATACATCAGTATGCACCAGGGCAAGTATATTAGTGGCTCTTTCTCCTTGTCCTATAAAAGGTAATTTGGTCATCTTTCCTTGAAGACATGATTCACAAGTCGGATATGGCTCGCAAGCCAATGAGCTCAAGAGCCCATCTTTCACCAATTTGTTAATCCTATCTTCACTGATATGACCTAATCTAAGATGCCACATATACTTGTGATCTACCTCTTCTCTAGGTCTTTTAGACCCTACGACATTCATTTCCTGCTCAATTGTATTTACACTTGCATCCATATGTAAGTGATATAACTTGTCAATCATTGTTCCATAGCCTATCAATTTATTTCTCAAATAAATTAAGCAAGTATTTATTTTAAAAACAAATTTGCAACCAATCATTGTTAATGAAGAAACAGAAATTAAGTTTCTACTAGCATTAGGAACGTAAAGACAATCTTTTAATTCTAAAACTATGCCTGACGGTAATAGTATAGGATAGGTCCCTACGGCTAATGCAGCAACTTTTGCTCCATTACCCACTCGTAGGGTGATTTCTCCTTCCTTCAGCCTTCTACTTTGTTTTAAACCCTGCATCGAGGTGCACAAGTGAGAAGTGCATGCAGAATCAATTATCCAAGTGGTAGTAGAACATACCGACAGACTAGTTTCAATAATGAGCAGGTCGGACTTACCTTCTGAAGGATTGTCCTTTGCCTTGTTCTTTAGGCTAGCAAGGTATTCGGGGCAGTTCCTTTTCCAATGGCCATCTCTATTACAGTGGAAACATTTTCCTTGAATAGCCTTCTTAGAAACTTGTTTTTTGATATTACCCTTTGGCTTCTTACTGGGTTTCTTGTTTCTCCATTTAGACTTTCTTTTGGAGGAAGAAGCCTGTTCCATAGCCAAGACTATCCCCTTGTTACCTTTTATTGTTCCCTCTGCTGTCACCAACATATTTAAGAGCTCTGAGAGAGTGCACTGAATCTTATTCATTTGAAAGTTCATGACGAACTGCGAAAATGAGTCAGGTAAGGATTGCAGAATTAAATCTGTCTGCAAGTCTGCATCCATTCGTAGGCCGAGCTTCTCAAGCTCCTCAATATCTTCAATCATTTTCAAACAATGATGATTAACTGATTGGCCTTCAGACATTCTTGCTCGAAATAACCGCTTTGATATCTCATATCGAGTAGAGCGACTTTGTTCACTATACAGTTCCTGTAGGTGAAGTAGAATGGCTGATGCACTGTCCATGTGCTCATGCTGGCGTTGCAACTCGTTGCTCATCGATGCCAACATGTAGCACCTGACTCTATTATCGTCATCTATCCATTTTTCATAGGCGGCTCTCTGCTGCTCATTATCATCAGTTGGAAGTTCAGGAGCAGGAGTGGTCAAAATATAGGCAATTTTCTCGGAGTTGAGAACAATTCTCAAGTTCCGTAGCCAATCAGAAAAATTAGGACCGGTCAAGCGGTTGGCATCAAGAATTTTAGTGAGAGGGTTAGAGGCAGCCATATTCTGTAAAAGGTAAAGATATTCAATTAGTTATATATCTTTCATTATTCCATTTGATTATGGGCTTTTAATCAAATGGTATCTCCCACTAAATTTTATGAATTTTCACACTCCTTTAGTGAAGAAACAGAAACCTCTTAAATTGGTTTCTAGTGGGAATTGCGCTCTCACCGATTTTTGTAAATTACCTCACCTAACAGTTATTGGTAATTAGTAATTCGATGAGTGGACAACTCTTGCCCAATGTTTCAAAAACATATTGCAATCATTCTTTAGCCTCTAGGACATAAAAGCCTCACCTAACAGTTATTGGCCTCACATCCTAGTTAAGTTTGACCTACCGTTCAATATATGAATAAAATTAATATTAAACCCTCACCTAACAGTTATCGGGTACAATAATAATTTTACCATATAACATCAAATGTTGTTAAGGTGGTTACGCTTTCTTCGTGCAAGTAGCCCATGTAACCATGCGTACTACTCAACCCTAAGAAAAACGCCCACACCTTACAACGGTAGAAGGCTACGATAGAGTGTTCACAGCACTCTTCTTTACAACTTAATATTATTTGTTATTATTCCAATCTCATCAGATCTTATTTTCAAATTGCATCCAATGCAATTATATTTTTCATCTAATATAAATTTATATTAAAAGCTGATGATAAAATTAGTCCAAATCACATGATGAAATCTGATCATAGCATCTCATGCCCCATCATATGTAATTTCAATTAATATGTTAATATAAACTCAATATGTTAATTGATTAAGTTAAATGCAATTAAAACCTTTCTATTAATTACATATTAACTTAATTAATTAACCAACATAAAATTAAATAATAATAATAATAACAGTATATCAATTATATACATGTGTGGTCCCAATTATTATCATCACAAATTATTTTCATACATCATATGTATGAAATATAAATTTTTCAAAAAAAACATGCATAGGCATTCGCATTAGGGTTAACTCATATAACCCTAAATCAAAATCAACAATAGGAATAATTTTTGTGGCTGCACGAGGGTGGCTCTGATACCACTGTTAGGAAAGCGGAAGTGCGTGCATGCGCATTTAATGCAGCGGAAATAAATTTTATGATCATAAATATGATCCAATCATATATACCTTAACATCATAACATTTATGATATTAGTGTATATATATAAATATGTTACAAGATCATCCCGTGAGACACACAAAAATTATTATTCTAATCTAATTAGAAGAAGGGTTAGAATTTCAACCTTTGCTGATTACTGAAATTGTCTATCGATTGATATTGGATCTGAACTTCCGGTCCTTTGAGCCGTACAATTGTCCGACTTCTATGTGTATCCACACAAGGCTGCTCTGGGATCTGTGCTTCACACAATATAATCTCGAAACTCCTTTCGTGATTTTTGTATCAATGTGGAGAATAATTAATCCTCAAATTGTGCTAGCAATTTTAAGAGGATTAACTATAATATAGAGACCAATGATTATAGGAAGACTTCTCTCTAATGATTAAAGAGAACTCTAAATGATTAAGAGAACTCTTTATGATTACTTCATATGATTACCCATATGATTACCCATATGATTACTATATGATTACTCTCTATCTTTATGCCATTGAGGAATGTCTCTATTTAAAGACAACACGAAAGGTAGTAGAGATACATTCTCATAATGGCGTTGGTTTCATTGCAATTAATGAAAAAAAAACTTTCCTCTGGAAAAGTTGGTGAGGAGAGAAAGAGATGAGAAAAGAAAACATACATTATAAATGAGATGAGTGTTAACTCCTCTCATTTAATGTGTATTAGAAAGAAACGAAAAGAGAAAATGTTTTCTCCTTTTCTTCTCCATTAATAGTATAATTAATATATCGTTTTATTTCTTTCTCTCTTCCTCCTCGTCTCCATCTCCAAATAATAAAATGATCAATTAATAAGTGAAAGTTTTCTTTCATTAAGTTAATTGGTTTCCTCATATGTATGTATATACATATACATATGTATGTATATACATATACATATGTATGTATATACATATATATATATATATATTGCTAACTAGCTTAGCAAATAACAAATACTTTGTTATTTTAGCAAAATGGTCTCTATAATTCTCTAAGCACAAATCACACGCAACCTTTATTGTGTGTGACCACATAGGTTCAATTCTACCTGGTTGTGAGATGTGACGCTAAACTCTTTTAGTGTCACCATCGGAACTCCTTTCGATGGACCAAAATATTTTTGACTCTCCCAATTGATTGTGATTAACTATCTTTAATCACTTATGTGGGTCCCACAATCCACGAGTGACACCTAGCAGTATGTCGCAGCAATCCAAGTAGAATGAATAATAGACTAAACCTCTAGGTGTAGTTACCGTGTGATTAAATCCTTCTATCACTTGTCCTAATTGAGTCGAGGTTATGGATAACTCGTCAAACCCCATTACTCAATTATATATCTTATCTGATCATTAACCGATATATGAAAACTCTTTTTCATAAAATCACACTGCCTTGGCCAAGGGCTTTTATATCTTAAAGAACAGATAGTATAGGATAGTTACCTCTCTACCGAGGGTGATAGATTCCATCTTGACACACACCTATCTTTATGCATGATCCACTGTAGCCAACATATGTTGACTTTAACTCATGATTAGGGTATAAAGTATTTACACAGTCAAACTACAGTAACCCATACGTAAGATAACTATGGTGCCTCAGGTCAAAGGATCACTCACACCACTACAGCATGGAACAATTTACTGACGAGTGAGTAGACATCCATGTGATTGTTCATAATTGGTCACGCTCAGTGAAAATGTTCTCCAACATTCACCTGTATACTTGCTCTAGTGTCACCACACTAATGACTTAAGACTCATCATCCCATAAGGAAAGCACAGTATACACTGACCTAACCGGATTTATCATCGCCCTCGTGATAATCCTATGATCAGGAGCATTTAAAATTAATTACAAAAGAATACATGTCTCAAATTCCTAACATCTTAGAAATATGATTCTTTTACCATTAATTCTAAGGACGATTCATATATATATTTACTTGACAATAATATGAATGAATAAATGCCAATTTATTAATTTAATGAAAGATATAAAGATACAAACCCTATAGTTGTGTCACCGATTGGCTTATAGGGCATATAACTAACAAACCCAACATTTACAGCGCGGTCAAGTGGATTGACTAATGCCCTGCCGCCTTTATGAGTTTAGGAATTGGGTATATTCCAGCTGTGTTTGAACGGGATAGTAGCAGTAACCGTCGTGGATATTTGGATTTATTTCCGAGGTGACATAGAGCATGAGGAGCACTTGAGGATAGTGCTGCAACTTCTTAGAGAGAAGAGGTTGTTTGCCAAGTGGGGAAGGTATGAATTTTGACTTTGGAAGGGTTGTTGTTAGGCCAGGTGATTTCAGTTGCAAGAGTGACAGTGGACCCAACGAAGAGTGATACCGTTCGGGTTGGGCCTAAACCTATGATAGTGATAGAGGTTCGAAGCGTTTAGAGTAAGTAGTGACAGTGTAGCTTTGGGGAGATTAAGCTGAGGAGGATACCAGTATGGATGTAGATGTTGCCAGTGATGGAGAGAGAATTGAGTTATTCATGGACCCTCGAACCTGAAGTACTTGGATACTCAGGAAGAGTTTGGTTTGAGGTAACGCCGGTGGATAGAGTTTTCAAAGATGTATGATTGATATCACGGTATTATCCCGGCGAGGACATTATGGTCAGTTGCGCCTTGTATAGGCGAGCAGTGCAACCTTGGAAATGAGATGGTCGATCTGTGGGTGCCGCCTTTGGAACTTAGAAATTGAGAGCTCGGGGTGGAGCATTGTTCCCATTGTTGAACTTCTCCCCTTGTGGATAGACGTGAGAGATGTATTGGTGGAACTTGAGCATTTTAGTTGCTAGGGAGCAATGGTGGAATTATGCCTTTTGGAGGCTTGGAGTTTTGCATTTGGAGACCATGATCTGTAGAAGTCTTTAACCGCAGGGATATGAAGATTCGAGTTTACGCGAGTAGTTTGATCCACGAGTATTATCTGACTGGAAGAAGTGTTTTTGATCACCCACAAGTTTTGGATTTCACTTCCTTGGAATTGGACGAGAATCTGAGTTATCAGAAGCAGCCGATGCAACCTCTTACTCGTGAAGTTAAGGAATTGTGCAGACGTGTCACGCCCCGGGGGTTTCATTAAGCGGAAGACGACCACTAAAAAGATTTGAATTTTTGGGTATATATTTTTTTTTTAAAACCAACCTCCCCCAGTGCGTGCCCAGACCTGCCGCATATACAAATTCACTCTGCGAACGGGCAGAGTCTACTTTGAATATGCACGGCGTCCTGACTACAACAACCATACAATCATCACTTTAACCACACTAGTTCAACAGTCGAATACATACAACCATTTTCCATAAGTATTAAAGAGGCCGGCAAATTTTGAAAGGATAAATCCACAAGTTTTTAGAAACGGTGCCCACACGGCACCCAGGTTTTTCAAAATGGTTTTCGAAATCCATAAATCCACAGGGTTTTAAAAAAATGGTGCCCACACGACACCCAGATTTTCAAAATGGTTTTCGCAATCCACAAATCCACAGGATTTTAAAAATGGTGCCCACACGACACCCACATTTTTAAAACAGTTTTCGAAATATTTTCCTTTTTCTTTTCTTTTGTAGTTTGAAAGCGGCCAATCGGGAAAAGCAATGCAACCACCCACAGGGATAATAAAAGACATTCCAACATCCACATCGACCCCATAAGGGTATCGCAATCCACATAGTAAGCTACTAACAAGTAATGAAATGCGTGATATACGAAGTAAATACCGCCTATGGCCTCGAAGGACCAAAAGTACTCCTGTCACGGTCTCACCGTCGCCCTCGCTCTCACCCCCGAGGAAACCTGTCACAGGGTGGGGAGTCAGCGACACAAGGTATAAAAGATGAAATGCAGGAAGACTGTAACTAAAGCAAACCGTAAGAAAACCAGAGTAACCGCCCTCCGCATCGTGCGATCGACGGTGTCCCCTCCCCCTGCAGAACCTGAACCGGGCACCTACCCCGGCAACCCAGACCGGGCACTAACCTCAAGAAAGAAAACCAAACCGAGCACCAACCTCGGGAAAGAAAACCAAACCGAGCACTAACCTCAAGAAAGAAAACCGAACCGAGCACCAACCTCGAGAAAGAAAACCGAACCGAGCACCAACCTCGGGAAAGAAAACCAAACCGAGCACCAACCTCGGGAAAGAAAACCAAACCGAGCACCAACCTCGGTAAAGAAAACCAAACCGAGCACCAACCTCGGTAAACCACGCCGAGCACCTACCTCGACGGGTCGCACCGCTCACACCTTGGCGCCTCAAACCCCCCACCTACGGGGGCCCCCACTACGTCACCTCGTGGGTATACACGGGTCATCGACCACTTTTCCGGAAAACCACACCCTTTGCGGTGGCCAAACCGCGGGTGCGCGTGCTGCAGCCTCGAGCATCGTAACCAAGTACACGAAACCAAACCAATAATAAAAACCATAAACACTATCAACATTAGTACGGTTAAACGAATAATTGGAGATCATCAACAGCTTTCGAAAAGTCCGACGCTAAGTCTCGAATGAAAACCCACAACATGATAAACATGAAAATAACGATAGTGCGCAAAACGGGATACTAAGAGTGTACCCACCTGAAACGCGAAGAAGAAGGTGTGCGGAAAACTCTAGTTAAAACACTCCCACCTTGTGCCCGAAAAGAACTACAGTAAGAAAATAATGTTAAAACCATCGTCGCGGTCAAAAACACTCAAAAAAGGGGCGAAACGGGCCAAAACGGAGCTTCTGGGCTTTCAGACTGAAGATCGGTGCACGGGTCCAGGCGTGGACCAGGTCCACGGCACGAGCCGGCAGCGGTGCAGACCTGGTGCACGCCGCCGCGGTAGAACGCTGCGGCATGGGCCGGGCCGCGCACGAGCTGAAGCGCGCGCCGGGTCCACACAGTTGGGCGGTGGAGGCGTGCATCGGGTGCACGCCCGACCGGTGGACCGCGCGGCCTGGCGCACGCATTCGTGCACCGGGTCCGCGCCCCTGGGTCCAGAATCCGTGCACCGGGTGCACGCCGGGTCCTGTGGACCGCGCGGCCTGGCGCACGCATTCGTGCGCCGGGTCCGCGCCCCCTTGGCCCGGGAGCCGTGCGCCGGGTGCACGCCGCGTCCTGTGGACCGCGCGGTGGTGCGGCCGTACAGGGATGAACAGTAATCCCTTTTTCGCCCCCGCGGCTCCGGTTGCGACCCCGCGGCCCCGGCGACTGCGGCGACGACCCCGTGGACACGATAATGGCGGCGGCAGCCTCCCGTTTAACAACGGCGGCGGCGGCCTCCCTTTCAACAACACGCCTCGCGCGCGACACGACAAGAAAGAAACCTCACACCGAAAAATCGGAAAGACCCGAACCGCTCACCTCGTTTTCGCCGGTAAGGGAGAAAGAAGGAGGATCGTCCCGCTCTCGTTCGCCGGGTTCCGCAGGACGTGCGATCGTCATTCCTTCTCCCCGTCTCGTCGCCTCGGTTCCTCACGCCCACAGTTGAAAAGAGAGAAAACAAGAATTGGGGTTTCCCCCCCCCCCCCCGTACGCACCCAGATTAGACTTAACGCCCAAATAAAAAACCGGAAAAAAACCCTAAATCCCCAAAACACAACTAAAAATTAGTCGGGATGCAACGAGGGCTCTAGATTACCCTGAAAAACGTGCCGATCGCCTGCACGGCTTTCGATGCGCCCAAACTGATAGTAAAACTTCAAAATTTATTTCTGGGAGATCCCGGGGTCGGAATTCAAATCCGATCGCACCACCGTTCACCGTTTTGCGAGCTCTACCACCTAAAAATACCCGCAAACTCCAATGATCAGCCCAAAAATTCTCGAATTTCAACCCCCCCTTAACAACTGAAAAAATTCAATTAGGACCCAAAACGGAAAACCGAAAGGTCGAGGTACCACCAAATAAAAAAAAATAACCCACTGACATAAAAGATGAAAAGTCCGATCACAGCAGGATCCCGTCCGATCACCTCGAAAAGCGTGCCGACCACTTAGCACGGATTCCGATGCACCACTCAAAGGCAACCGCTTTGACCCCCATCCCGGGAGATCCGTAAATCGGAATCCGAATCCGTTCGCTTTGCCGTCCTCTGTTTTTCGAGCTCAATCGCAGAAAAATACTCGCGGTCCAGGCCAGTCCATTGCAGAAAACACAGTGAAAAGTTTTCCTAACAATCTCGCCATCAAAAATAAAAGGGAGGTAGGCAAGGGAACTCCAGGACTCTACACCACTCACCACTTAAAAGAAGTTTCGTCCTCGAAACTTAATCCTGGTCCGCAACGAGTAAAACTGGGTAGCACTTCCTCATCTTTGACTCCAGTTCTCCAGTCGCTTCACGTTCTTCGTGGTTGCTCCACAGCACCTTCACATGGGGGATTCGTCCGGTTGCGCAATCCTTTATGTCCTCCCGTGCTAAGATCCGCACCGGTGTTTCACCAAAGCTCAGGTCCTCTCTAAGCTCTACAGCAGTGATCATCCATCGTCCCAATCAGGTACGCAGGCTCGAAGCATATCTTCGAGAATCCGGATCGCTCGCTCGGACTGTCCGTCGATCTGGGGGTGAAACGCCGTGCTGAAGTGTGGTTTAGTCTCTAAAGCTTGCCATAGACTTTGCCAACGGTTCGACACAAGCCGAGGGTCTCTAGCCCACGTCGTATGGATGGGTGGGAGAAGAGCCGACTTCGTCAATCGATCCACTGTGACTCAAACCGCATCGCGTCCTTGAACATCTTCGTGTCACCCGGATGCGCCGCATAGGGAGCGCAGTGCGCCTCTGACAGTATCTCCTCCATCAACTCTGGCAGCTCGGGTAAGCAATTTCGCCCTCGAAAACGTATTGCGCCGTTCGCACTCGCCGAAAGGTCGCTCGCATGGTCCGGGGGAAAACATGTCACGAACAAGCTGTATCGGTGCGCCTGTCTTCTGACCTTCCTGGATTTCTCTAATAGGGTTGGCTTGATCACTAAGGACAAAAGGTCGCGCGACAGTACCGGTCCTGCTGAGTACTCGCGCTCATCGATTCCCCCCCCCCCCCGTTTGACCCTTCCTGCTCACAATATCCGCTACTACACTTGCTTTTCCCTTGGGTGATACTGAATGGACAAGCCGAGTCCTTCAGCAACTCCCACCAATACTTCTGCCGCAAAATCAAATCCTTCTCTATGAACAAAACTCAAGGCTGTGGCGATCCGAAAACACATCATGAAGAACTCCAAAAGGTGGTGTCTCCAAAGTTTTAAAACGAAGACGACTGCTGCCGGTTCCTGA